>APFE031550716.1:211309-240076 GCA_000404065.3 Pinus taeda
TCTATCAAGAACAAAATTTTCTAATGCATTAGTTAATGTGTTTAAATTACGTGGATTATGTTTATATGTAATGTAATCAAAATTTGTTTTCAGTAATCTAACACGTAGATACATACCGAATATTTGTGGATTTCTTATTGAATAATTTTTTTTTATTGTAACACAATGAATTGTGGATCCAACTTAACAAGTAAATCCCTAATGCCAAGAGAAACTGCTTCTCACAAGAGTGCAATAACTGCACTATATTCAACAGTATTATTGATTGTTCAACCAAGGTAGATATGTTGTAAGTTAATCATCTTTCCATTGCGGTCATAAAGTACCCATGGTGCAGAAGATAGGTTCCTTCTGCTATGACAAGAACCATCAACAAAACCAAAGTAATGACCTAAAGACATCCCAAACCAAGTGGAACACAAGGTAATCAGAAAAACACATGTTTGCAAAGAAAAAAACACACCAAAAATAGAAAAACACACACTAATGGATTAACACACTAATGTACAAAAGTTATTATTTATGGATCATTTCACGTAAAAACTTTAGATGGAGTCGATTTTGAAACTCGGGTAAAAAATCAGTAGAGAATAAAACCAGAGTGTCATAGTTGACATGACGTGTAAGCATTGACTTAGCCAAATAATAGAGTAAAACTCATAAAAGGTTCTGCCCCCATGCTGCTTGGGAAAGTGAGGGTTACAAGTCATAAGATGAAAGCCACATTGCAATAATGGGAAAATGGTAGAGACTCGGTGAAAAATATCATGAAAGGAGGCATGAAAAACTTGATCTCATGGTGAGGAAAAGGTGCTCCCAGTTGAAAGATATTGACAACTTCAGGGTGAACTGAAATGTAAATGAATATGACTACAGTGATGTTCCCCATATGACCCTCTCACAAGTCTTTGTTTACCTAGATAGGTATATGAAGTGGAGGTGTAGGAGAATGAGAAACAAATGCTTCAGAATAGGAAGGCATCTCATCAAGGTTAGGAAGAAAGGAAGAACGATGATGTAGATTGTTCCATGGAACTTACTCTAGAGACATGACCTCCACGATACTCTCATCAATGGGGTCTGTCTTGTTCAAGGGACCCAAAGAATTCCAAGAACCAAGCTAATGGGATGGCACATAAGTGTCTAGGTTCATACTAAAGACAGTATGACTTTCTGAAGTGGCCATTGAAGCTAAAACAATCTCTTGATAATTTATCTCCAATGGACTTAAAGGCATAGAATTTCCAAAAGAGTCAATTTGATTTTCGATAGGGATAATTCAAGGATCCAAAGAATCTGAGGTCATATTGACTTAATGAACATTTGGAGGTGGGAGAGTAAAAGCACCCACTAAGGTAGAGTCTTTAAAGAGACTTGCCCATATTGTAACATGATTAGTTTTGATAATTTAAATTTAATGATATAATAGGTTTTAGTATTTTATAAATAATAAATGGGTCTACAAGAGTAAATGCGCCCTCAAAATATAAATTTAAGTTTCATTAGCTAGTTGATTTAGTTAATCATACATTTAAACAATGATTAAAATGATCTAATAAAGTAAATTCAAACGTGGTTTACAAACCTTTGAGAATGAATTTTCAAAAAATGAAAGAGGTTTTTGTTTATAACATCCTCATGTACAAAAATTTCTCTCGCTTTTGTAACAACTATTATTGATTGGGAGATGCAAATGCATCTTTGAAGGAATGTTTTCCAAACATTTCCTGTTTTAGTCACCTTTTTGCAGAGGATAGTGTGACTAAAAAAAGATGAATATTTGGAACTTGGAAGAGGTTTTGGTTCATAAGATTCCAAGATACAAAAACCTATCTCAATTTTCACACAGATATCAGGGGTTGGTATATACACTCTCATCATGTTTAGCTTATTTTTTCCACTGTGCATTATCTGGTTTAAGCCATCTTTTTGTAGAACCTATTGTGGATAACCAGAAATGATTCTTGAGAAAATAGAGTTTTGTGTTCCTAAGATGCTAAAGTAAATAACCTACTTCAAATTTTATGCAACTATTATATAAATAGAGATACAAGTACATCATCAAAGCCTATATTTCGCACTGTGTAAATTACTTTTCAGACACCTTTTTGTAGAAAATATTTTGAATAGTTGAAGCCAAATTTTGGGAAACATAAAGAGTTTGATCTCAATAACATATTTGTCTACAATAAACTCTCTCACGTTTTACAGAACTATCTCGGATTGAGATAGACAAAGGCGTTACCAGGCCCTATTTTGCAGGATTTTGGGAGGAAAAATCTCAACGACAGTTAGTGATTTGGAGGCCACCTCATCAAATATGAGCTGCAATCAAATTCGAACTTCTCTTCTTTATCAACAAAAATCCTCAAGGATAGTACAAGAACTCTTCAAATAGTTTTAGTTACATTTATTTGTGTTCTATTTTTGTAATACAATTTTCAGATATTTGTAATAGCTCTTGATATTTTTTATCAAGATATTTTGTGAGGAAATTGTATAAATATTTCATCAATTGAAGTAACATGGGTTGGATTCTGATGCCAAGACTCTTCACTCTCTAATAAGTCTGATTTTGTATTTTTTCTAATGAAAGCCTTATGGCTCTAGTTTTGATAGAATTTTTGTGCTTTGAGTATGTTTTTCCAGTTTTTCATATCTTATTTCTACACATGTTAAAAGTGTTTATAGGAAGGTATGCAAAATCATAACCTTCAAAAAGAGATTAGCTTATTGGACTATTTTTCCAAGATAACCCCTATTTGATTGGTTTTTAATTTATGCCTTTTGATAGTAATTAAAAAAGATTAGCTTATTGGACTATTTGTTTGAAATAGCTCCTCTTAGAATTGGTTTCAGTTTGGCCTTCTTGAATACTCTCAATATGTTTTGTTGGGCTGTAGAAATCTTCTACACACATCCAAATTTCCCTAGTTGTTAAGTAGTCAGTTTGTCTGCTCAATTATTAGGAATCCCCTTACATTCTTCTACCGTAATTCTAGAAAAGGCTAAGTCATTCCATCAGGTTGGAAGCTGACACTTTCAGAAGGGACCCTATGAGAGAGGCATTTTATCATGATTACAGATTATCATTGATCGGCAACCACCCCCAATTAAAACCATAAATCTGACCATTATGCTTTAAAAACAGTTGTGAGTGATAGGTGAATAGCCTTAAACAAAGCCTTGTAACAACTGAGGGAGCCCCCTCTCGTTGAAGGGCCAACTTGAAGATAAAGGCTGGTTGAGTTGGTTTCCTAGTGTGGTTTTTGTAGCCAAGGACTACCTATGGGAAATAGGTACAATAGCCCCAATGCTCTCATAAGGAATTCTAGTATTGCCCACATAAGGAATGTTATTGTTGGATGAACCAGAAGAAAAGAAAGATAGTTGATCAACTGTGACTATTTTTCCTACATGAGGAAAATGAAGTACACAGAAAAAAGAAGACACCATACAAAACATGGCATTAGTCTAGCTTTTCTCGAGAAGAAGGTTGTACTTGAGATTTGCATCTAAAACTTCTACTTCTAATTCAATAGTCTTGCCTTCTAATGTAATTGGTAATTTTGTGAGAATACCATATGATTTTGAACCTCTGCCATCAAAGGCTTCCAAGGTGTTCAAAGATTGGTTAAGAGGAGGAGAGCCACTGACTTTCCAATAAGAAACTGACATGATGTAGGTAGAGGCACCTTCATCAATAACCATTCTATGAATCATCTTTCCTTTGATAAGGACCTGGATTAGAAATGAAATATGATGAGGAAGACAAGGTACATGATTCTCGAGATCGAAAGTAATTAGACTCAAATTAGAAGGATTGATAGTGCCTATAGCAGACAACAGTGACTTTTGTTGTGTTGGACATCATTGAAGAATCTCCAAAGAAGACATCACCAAATTTTCCTAAGATAAATCTCCAACAATATTATAATGTTGTGCAGCTCTAGCATTCAGATTAAAGTATGACTTCTGAAGAACAACTTTAGGGCTTGGTTGGATGACGTACTCACTGTTAGGGTGCTCAATATCGAGCAGATCAGAAGAGGATAGAGCAAAAGTAGAATGGGTATTAGTGACTTCCTTCTCCATAATTTGCTTATACATAGCTTGATAGTCCTTGGTTCAAGTAGCGATTGGGATAGGTGATGAAACTTACGTCATGAACATTTGGGAACCTATGTTGAGTATGGAGCATGATTGTTTAGAGGTCTTTATTTCAGCCGGATGTATACCCTAGGAATTTTGTACACCCCTCCATGCGCGGGGGTGCGGGGGGGGGGGGACTTGTCCCCCCTACAGGGTTTTGGGTGGGGCTGATACCCCACTAGATGGGGGGTTTGGGGTCCAGCGATCCCTCGCGGGGGTTTCGAGGGTAGCGCCCCCGAAGCTAAAAACAAATGTAAAATTGCCTTGTAAAGGTATAGTAATTTCTAGTCAATCTGGGCCGTTCATTAGGCGAATGATCTGATGATAGAACTTATGTTTAGTTTAGGGTTTTTTTCCCTAGAAGGCAACCCTCTCTTTGTATGAGGGCATTGTATTTTGAAGCTATGTAATAGATGTGTATTCTGTGAGTGAGAAGTAGAGAGGTGAGACTGTGAGAGAAAACAGAGGATATTACAGTGGATCTGTTGTAGGTTGTGTCTCTTCATTTTGCTGGATAATATAAAGAAAGGATTGGTTATTCGAGGTGGACGTAGCCCAATTTGGGTGAAACATGTATATATATGTCTCTCTTGTTTTATGTATTTTCTGTGTTTATATTTTTGCAATATTTTATGTGTTCCATTGCTTCGTAATATATAATTTCCTAACAACTTCAGGAAGCAAACGATTGAGGTTAGTCTACCAATTAGGTTTGCTATGATGGATAGAGGTCTTTTAAGATAGCTGGAGTCATTTTCAGTAAGTGACTAACTTCAGATCATCAGGGACAATCCTTAGTGTAATGATCCTCCTCACATATGAGGCAACGATACTTTGGCTTTGTTCGAGAAGCATCATCAGCAGAAGACCAAGGAGGGTTGATTTTTGGGGCATCGGCTTTGGCCTTTAATTTTCCCTTATTTTCACCTTTAGAGGATTTATTTGTTTTGGTAGACTAGATAACATGATCCTCAAAGGTTTTACCATGACTAGATGAATTCTTAAAGGGATTAGTGGAACCAGTGTTCGAGACTGGTTTTTGCTTCAAACAAGCTTTCGCGGGAGCCTGAGACATGGAACCAATCACGCTGTCTATAGGTGGTGTATCCAGAGACTTTGATGCTGTCAAATCTGATGATGGTCTTGGAGCATCAGGTAACATCTCATACAATGTGCCATGTTGAAAATAGACTAAGTCTAAATACTAGGCATGGGTGATAGCTTTCTCTTTTGTAACACATCCACCCATGGCTATGTCCTTAACAATTTTGCTAACGAACGATTTTGTGAACCATTCTGTTGATAACTAATCAACAATATCAAACTTGATGAGGTGATGTTGACATCTCCATTCATGGATATGATTAAAAATGTGGGTCATAGTGTCTTTCTTAATTGACTTAAACAAATGGGTGCCAATTTCATAGTGAACTGGCAGCTGGAAATGAGTGAGGAAAGCCATAATGAGAGTATTGAAGCCATTGTAGGTACCTCAAGGAAATTTGATGTAACACTTAGCGGCAACACTTGTGAGATTCATTTGAAAGAGTCGAAGATGTATAGAATCACCGACATACGAATTGGGGAGCACCAGAGGTGATATGTCATCACATGGGCTTGTGGATCCTCCTTAACTTTTCCCTTGAATTTAGGACAAGTGCTCGAAATCTTTTTTGGAATTAGATGCAAGTATGTTGAATGAAGAATTGGATCATTGGTGAGCATCGAAACATCAGTCAGCTCCAACATAGTGATGAAAGGAAATTTCTTGTTAAATGGCATATAGAGTCCTTGAGGAGACCCATACTATAGAGTACATCCCTGTTAGTAAGGATGTTTCCTCCACAGTGTAGGATTTTTTCCATATGGAATCTGACTTTGTCCCCACTGAGGGTTACCTTACCCATAAGGAGGATTTAGTCCCAGGTAGGTTTGATACTGCCCTCCCATAGGCGGCTGATAAGCATTATACTCGACATAGGGGTCATAAGGTTGTTGAACGTGCTAACGTTGGACGTAAGGATTTTAACCTATTGCTACAAGGGTTGACCTTGATCTTGTAAAGGCTGGCCCTACTTATATTCATATGAGGCTTGCTGCTGCCAAGGCTGACCTTTTTGCTGCAAAGGTCAGCTTTTCTACTATAAAGGTTGGCCCTATGATAGCAAAGGTTGGCCTTTTGAGGACAAAGTTTGGGAGGACTGTTGAACAAACTACACTTGCAATTGCAAACATTGTTGCGACTATTGCAAAGGTTTCCCTTGTAGTTGTAGTAGTTGTCCTTGCTACTGCAGTGCTTGCCCTTTTTATTGCAAATATTGCGCTTGCTACTGCGAAGTTTTCCCTTTCTATGACAAAGGTTGTCCTTGTTACTATAAGGGCATCTCGATAGTTCCTGGGGTTATACCCTAAGGGTATTGATAGTTCTCAAATTGGATCTGACCATATCCACCAGGAATAGTGGATTGGCCAGGCTGAACATAAGACCCAACTTGAGGAATGTAAGGTATATTTACCATATCTTGTGAACCTTATGGGACATAAGCTGGTTGGAATGGAACCTGATCCATATATGGCTACTGGTATTGGACGTTACCTAACCCAGATGGACTAGGAGGGTTAGGAATATCATCGTAAAAGGGTTGATTCATTCCAACCATGTGAGTTTGTAATCCACTCACACTGTTTTCGCTAGAAATAATGGGAATATCCAGAACTTTCCCACAGGTGGTGGCACAGTCTGTCCACTTGCTGGAGGGATAGAAGAACTTACTGATACCTGACCTGAGATAGTTAGTTAAACTAGAAGAGTCAATTGAAATGATGGAATATGTTTAGATGGAATGGTAGGTTGAAATGGTCCAATTGAAGTGACCATAGTTTGCACAATTAGTCGAGAGGTCTTGTTCTGAATGAATGAACCTGATGTAGGCATAGTGCCGGAAGACTAGATGGGGTTATGATACAATGACGATGCACTAAGAGTGCCCAAAACCAAATGAGCGAAAGAGGTATAACCATGTGGCAATATGTGATCACCAAGCTCAGGATATGAGAGAGATGAGACTCTTCCTGTATAAGGAAAACCTTTTGAAGGGAACTCATATCCTTGTTAATGACCTATGTGAGGAGTGTGGGTAGCATAAATTTTCGAATGACCTGGAGAGGAGATTGGGATCTTGCCTTCTGACTCGATAGATGGAAACAACTTGTCACAAGGAACCAAAGGTGTACGAGGAGATAGCTCCAAAGGAACACTAGGTCAATCATACAAACTATATGGATGTTGTGGAGATATCACAACAGGATCGAACAATGGGCTTGGTGGATAAAGAACCAGTCTTGGTAGACTTTCTAGACTCTATGGACTCTTGGGTGTCTAGATAGGATTATCAGAGGAATCTGGATTTTAATCTTGTGGTGACCAGGAATCTAATCGAGGAAGACAAGAAGACAAAGGCTAGATACTCAAAACAATTCCAAGTTTAAGACCTTGATCCTCAAGTGACTGAGGAAGTTTCGTATGAACTCCTTGGGAGGACCCTTAAATATCATACAATGAAGGGTAACAATGAGATGGACTCAATGGTTCAACCACGATGACTTCCCCTCAACAACAAAAAGGAAAGGAAATAATTTGATTAAGGTTTTAGCAATCTTGAAATTAACAAGGAATTACTCAATGTGGTCTAAGAAGCAACCACTTATGATTGACATGTTTACCATATACAGTTAAATTTTAGAAACAAAAACATTGACTTTTCATCTTTTAAGAGTCAAGAAAATGGTGAAAGGTGACTCTAGTTGCTTTCAATAGTTCTGTGAGCTTGAAAGGACAATCTGCTCGATGATCTTTTCAAATTTAAATAGCTAGAAAAGGTCTAATGACTACTCAGGTTAATCTAGGTAAAAGGAGTACCAAGTAACCATGAAATGAAATATACACCTTAGCCAACAGATTTACCAAAGACTTGACATACGTGTGATGTGGCCACAACTACCACCCTATTAAAACATGCTCTGATAGCAAATTTTTGAATGGGTCCCCTAGAAGTTTGATTTTTCATTTGTTAGAATGATATGTTTTATCACAAGGATGTTAACTCTTTGTCGAGTCAGATTTTCCATTGAATAAACCTCTGCTACAATGGTTCATTCCTGACACAGCCTAGCCCTTTGTTCACTCCCTTCATCGAGACCTTTTAATCTTCACAAACATGCATGATACATTTATGCCCACACAAACAATCAACCCCACCCTTATCATAATCGTCGGTATGCTTAACTCACGAGATCTTCCATCATGTCCTTTTTTTCACCATAATTCCTCATAACAGAAATACTCCACAAAATAGGCATAAACCATTTTGGGCACATCACAAATAACACCAGACATTCATGGCTTCCGGGCCCGACGGGTTTTATTAAATCCAATGTATACATTTCGGGTCTAGAGCCCCATCGCAGATCACTATCAGCCCAACCCCAAAGCTATGTGTATAAACAGTGTGCCTCTGTTTGCCAGACTTGCCAACCCTATTAAGCGTATCATATATATATATATATAATATATATTATAATATATATATATTATATATATTATATATATAGATATAGATATTGAGTCTGGTGCTAATCGCTTATTGCTATCTGCCTTGTCCCAAAGCTCATGTACATATAGCGTGCTTCCATCTAGCGTACCCGATGGTATTATCAAGCATGATTTATATGTATATCAAGTCCGAAAGCCCCTTCACATACCGCATATCGATAGAGCCCAGGGGTCGTGTAGTTAGTGGAGACGGGAGAGCTAGACCTGGTGATGATTATATGCCTGATATTATAAAGCTTGAGGTCTGGCCTAAATGAATTGGGGTGGAATTTTTTGTGTTTTCCCTTATTTTTGAAAATTTTTGATACAACAAAGGAGCGTGGTCTCAGTGCAAAAGGCGGGCTTGTGGAGTCTTGATAATGTAATCACACATCGGGGTAGTGGAAGGCATGGGTCCTGTGACCCATGAAGGGGCCGATACCTGATTGCAATTAAAGGAAGCCCTTGAAAACCATGCCAAGCATATGAATTGAGTGGGAAGTTATGTGTTTCCTGGTTATTATGTGTTCATCCTTTTTGCCTTTTCTACCGTAGTTTTATAAAAGTTTATGAAGGTAGAGTTATGTTTTGCTTTAATATTTCTATTATATTGTTCGCAATCATGAAACTAATGATAGCTATCCTTGCAGGTGAGAAGTGAAGGATGCACGAGTGGATTTGAAAAGCCATATCCACAAAAGCGTTGTGTTTGAAGGTCTGCCTTCAAGCATTCTGGGTTGGGATCCCATGCATGGCCTGTACATTCTAAAAGCCAGGCTATCTCAGTCTTCAATATGGGAAGGCAAGATGCAGTCACCCTTTTTACCAACATCTGTTAAATTCCTCAGGAAATGAATCGATCTGGCCATTATGCTTTCTACATGTCAGCGGTCACACTGATGATCCTATCTCTGTGTACTCAATTCGCATATCGGAAACCGTGGGAAGATGAAGAGGTAGGGTAGATGTAGATTCAAAGGCCATTTGCATAAGTATTACCTTTGAAGAAGGGAGAAGGGAATTTTTGGCTTGGAGAAAAACAATTTTGATTTATTGTGAATAAAGGGGACTATTTGGTTCAAGGAGGAGCCATAGTTTCAGACTCATTGTATTGTTTTGGATCATAGTGTTATTACTGGCATGAATTTAAATGTGATTTGTATTTATGCATATTGATGACTTACAATTCACTATTAGTCTTGTTAAATTGAATGTGATTCAATTTCATGGTTAACTTGTGAATGGTCTTTGATTTGAAACTAAGTTAAACATTAGTTGCAAGTTTTAATTCCATAGAAGAATGGGGATTCCTATATGTGTGATTCGATTGCAATTTAGCTTTAATACAATCTTGTCCAGCTATGAATTCAGTGATTGATTCATTTGAACTTGAATCTATACATGATGTTTAATCTTCTTTATCATGCTCCTACCGAACATATATATGATGTTTAAACCTCTGCATTATGCTTCTGCAGGATAGATTAGGATAGCTATGACTAGATTAGAGTAGTTAGAAGTAGTATAGAGAGGATTTAATACATAGAGGTTAGCTGTTTTATTTTGTTGATTTAATTAAAGTCTTCCTCCTGAAAGCAATCTTTTGACATGTTCAAACATGTTACGGAGTCCCTTAAAACCCAGTAGAGCTAGCCATTCCAAACATAAACAGGTCTAATTGGGGCTTGCGATTGGGTTAGTTCCCCTTGTTGGCATTGCGTAGATCAGCCATGTCGACAAATTGGCGCTAGAAGAAGGGCCTGAACTGTTGTCCCCAACTTTTCAAGATTTCATCTATAAGTGCCAATCATGGATTCAAAAGGATTAGTGTATGGACCATAATTGTTGGAGAGATCCTACCACACATTTGAAAGAGCCTCATTTTGAAGAAATAGAGACCCCTCTAAGTTCTGTTTCCAGGTCACCCAAGGAAGAAATATTGTGGGAGTATCCTATCACTCAGGAACAACTAGTCAGAATGCTTACTCGAGCTTATGCTTGTTCCCTCTCTCAGCTTCCCATATTTTGCTCTTTACCTCCGATAACTAAGAGAAAGCCAAGGATCTTTACCCTGAGCGAAGATACATCTACAACCACTTCTCTCCAAGATATTGTGCTAGAATCCTTGCAAAGTATCGACACCCCTTGGGAAGAAATTCCCAAGGATTCCCGTTTTCAAGGAAATTCCTTGCTTGATTTTGAGAATCCTAACAGAGAAGCCTCCAACCAAAACTTACCTATCCATAATATGGCCAATGTTCCCCCTCCAAGTGGGAATCAGCCTCCACCTCCTCCCCCGAGTGGGAATCAACCCCGACCTCCTCTGGGAGCATTCCCTCCCTAGCTTGCATAGGATGCTGAAGTGGTACTTGGGCAGTAGCATCCCTTACCCAAAAATGCAGAAAGAGTGTTACCTAATTTCGACCCTGAGCAGGGAGATACCGCTGATAACCATATTTTCTGTTTCTTCCTAGCCTTGTGCAGGTTGGTGGTCGTCGATGAAGATGTGGTGTGCCACCTATTCTCTTTTACTTTGACTGGTGCAACCTCCACATGGTATTTCATTTTGAGAATAGGGTCACTCACCTCTTGGGATGCTTTTCAGCAGGCCATTTTAGACAAATGTGATGACGAAACACTTGCGACCTTTGTTTTAGACTTATCCCGTCTGAAAATGGAAACCAAGGATAACGTTGAGGATTTTAACATCCGGTTCAACACCTTGTTCAAGAGAATCCCGACCACTGATAGACCTACTGAAGAGGTCCTAATGGAATTCTACATCTCTGCTCTCCCTGTCCCTACAGTGATGTGGATTAAAAGGAGTAATGTGCAAACCTTACAAGGTGTTATTGATGAAGTGGTGAAAGTTGAGAATGAAATGATGAGCCTCACAACATGTAATTATACAACTGAATTGAAGAAAGTCTCTCAACCAACCAAGAAGAGTAGTGGGAGTGGCAACGAAGTGGCTGAGACCAAGGAAAATGATACCACAAATGTGGAGGGTTTGCATCGGATCATTAAGAAACTAACAAACACAGTCATCGATATGAAAAGAAATGTTGGAGAGAGTAAAAGTGGGAATGGATGAGATTATAATAATAGAAAACACTTCAAACCTTTCTATTGGAAGAAAATAGAAGATGGTCATGGTGAAATTGCATTGCCTGCTCCACCTAATGAAAGGGCTTTAAACACAGAAGAGTTGGCTCTTATTGGATCGCTCCTTAACAAAGAAGAACATGTACTGGAGCTTGAATGAGAACAAGAAGATGGAGAAGGATACCAAGTAGAAGAACCCTCAAATGAGGAAACCCAAATTAATGTGTTTTTGGATTTCCATAGTAATGAGAACGACAACGAAGGGGATAACACTGCAGAAATCAATGGTAATGAAATCCACACTCGAATGAAAGGGCTGCTCCGAGATGCGAAAAATCCCTTAGACTAAACAAAGCAAGATGTTTTCCTTGTGAAAGCATCCATTCCCAGAGTTCTTGTCGAGAAGAGTAGACTTGGCGGTCAATCCAAGAATGCCCCTATTGCAAGTCACCGAAAGAAAGAAAATGCATCTCCCACTGCAACGAACGCTACTCAAGAAAGTAAACTCCCACGTAAGAATGGAAAATAGGTATGTTTACTCTACCATATCTTGTTCATAACATGGATTACAATATTGTGGATAATCGCAAGAAGTCTAGGGCTAATATCACCTATTTTCACTTGTTAAAGCTAATGGAACAAAGAGATTTTCTATTGAAAGCTATGAATGAGAGGAACTGCAAAAACCCCACCACCTCCAGTGGCCAAACCGAGAAACTAGTGTCCAAACCTATAAGTACCTCTAGTGCATCCCAAATGACATCAACTATGGAGGACACATTATCTAGAATGATTCGAAAACCCCTATGTGTCAGCGCAACTATGATAGGGAGGAAATCGAAATCTATGACTCCACTGTTCGTCGTCACATTTGAAATTTTCAACATGAACATCCACAATTACTTGGTAGATTCTGGTGCCTCATCCACTGTTATGCCTTATGTTGTTGCTAAAAGACTTTAGGCCATACCTGAAAAAACTAGAATTCAAATCATGCAATTAGATAGGACAAATGTGAAAGTAATTGGAGAATTGAAATATGTGTTAATTCAGATGGCTACCAAACCATAGTACGCACAGGTCATTGATATAGTGGTAGTGGATATACTCGAGGCTTATGGAATGGTTATAGTAGGGACTGGTCATCGAATCTAAATGGATATTTATCAATTGATTGGTCCCATCTTTTGTTGCCTCTGAGGGGAAAAAGTGATACGCTGAGAGTGGATTGGGAAAGATACATGAAGTACATGGTAACGGAACCGAACAGGCCCAATGAACTTGTAATTTTCTATAACTCTATCCTAGGGAATTATAGTGTCGATATTTATGCCATAGAAACCTGTTTTGGAAAATGCCATGCAGAAATAGTCAAGGGGGCTTTGACAAACATACAGTTGGAAGAAAGAATTAAATAGCCCCACAATCCAACTGATGAATTACCTTGTATTATAGTAGATGATAGGAATAATTTCATATGAAGTAGTTCTTTTAGTGTAACATTAGAGTTTATTTTTGGGACACTCCATTTTGATGACTCTAACTATCTTGAAAGTGTAGGCATTAGGAGCATTTTCATTGGCCCACTACGGAACCAACGTCTGATGGCCAACTGGTCAGAATGCACGTGCACCAGTAACACAATAGAACATGAAGGCTTGCTGAAAGGCTTGAGAAGAGCCATTGAAAGGAATGTAAAAATTCTCAGAGTTTTTGATGACCCATAGATAACGGTGAACTAGGTAAAGAAAAAGATACATTGTAGTCTGCCACACCTGGTGAGATACCAACATGAGGTATGGAGTTTAATTGGCAATTTCGATTCTCTCAATGTCACAGGCATACCTCAAAAGTATAACCACAATGTCGGTATGATGGCTACTATGGCTACAAAACGTTTTCCTAATCGTAGATTAAACAAGAATGAATTTTATGTTGAATTGATTTTCAGATCATCCATAACTAATAACGTCTCAAATTGGTAGGTGTTCGAAGGTGATAATTAAATCCTTGAGTTCCTGCATTGTGAAAGAACACCTAGAAACGTAGCCATTAACAAAAAGGAGCATGACAAACTTATAAACGGAAGTGAAGACAAGGTGATATCTTTCATTGAGAAATATATTTAATTTTCATCTCTCATGAGTGAGCCAACATGTAACCACACTAAATTACAACACTCATGGTTGAGCCCATTCCAAGTTGAGGAAAAAATTGGTCATGGAATTTACAGATTGAAAACCTTACAGGGAGAAATTGAAAAACTCCTTGTTAGGCCAGCATCTCAAGAGATACTTCTAGTAGCCACCACATGGTGGTTACCTCCTGAGTAGGTTAGACTTCATTTCATTTTGATGTTAGTATAGTTGTATTCTTGTCCTTTCTTTTTTTCTTCTACAAATCCTATTTTCCTACTATTTTAAATTACATTCCTTTTCAGCCAACTAATGGTGGTCCTCCAGACATATTCTATCTTTAAAAATTTCCCTTATTCACCACTCTTGGCCTTTCCCTTCCTCATTAACTTGTTGATGATTTTTTTGTTCTTGAATCCATCATTTCCCTGCAAATCACACAAACTTTCTATTAGCCCATGAGCACTTGAGAATCAGCAGTGGAATGCAAACCGAAACCCCTCATGGGCATTTGTTGGGAACTATGTGAGATCTATTGATAACTTGGATATCTGGAGCATGTAAGGGCATCTTTATAGAACAAAAAATGTTTAAGTACAATTGGACTGGCATGGAGGAACTCTAGATTTAAATAAATCCCACTCAGACCTAGCCTATACTTGATTGTAAGGTTTACAATAATTCTCCATTGGTCCCATCCACCACACTAAATGGTCCAATACCTGTTACTCACAAGTAAACCTCCTTTCATGGGCTAAGCTCACACTCTCATACCCTATGGAAAATCAAATTGTGCTCTAGTCCTTCTGCCTGAAACTAGAAGGACTTATCTAAAAAGAAATGAAATGTCAAGTGCTTGTGCCAATCTGGAAGGACAGGTTTCTTGGGAAGCCAGTTAGAGTAAGGACTGTTTCTGGGCTTAGAGTACTAATTGACATAGCAAGCCAAACCTTGCTTAAGTGGTTTAAAAATATGGTATGATCCATGACTGCACCCCATTCAATCAATGAAAATATAGCACTAAAATTCTCATATAAAATGTAAGATAAACATGTCTACATCAAGCTTAATGAGCAATAAAGAGATGAGGTACACACCTAAACAGGTATGGACAGCCCAGTGATAGCCCCAAAGGGATTTTTGAAAGTGGGAAATAGGTAATGGAAGGTTATTAAACCCCATAATACTGACATTGGAGAATGCCTATCAAAATCATATCAGTAAGTAGAAGCTATTTGTCTCTATCACTCCTGAAGTAGTTAATGTTTAAGTGGAACCCATGTTTGTCCATCTATATAGTTTTCATTTCAAGTTTATCTTAACATGCTAATGTTTTATTGATCGAATGGTTATTTGGAGACAAAGATAATTGGTTCGCTTAGTGGTTCGCCATTTTTTGTGGCCACAACGACCACCCTATTAAAACATGCTCTGATAGCAAATTTTTGAATTGGTCCCCTAGAAGTTTTATTTTTCATTTGTCAGAATGATCTATTTTATCACAAGGATGTTAACTCTTTGCCAAGTTAGATTTTCCATGCCTAATGGCTAAGCCATTGAATAAACCTCCATTGCAATGGTTCATTCCTAACACAGCCTAGCCCTTTGTTCACTACATTCATTGGGACCTTTTAATCTTCACGAACATGCATGATACATTTATGCCCATGGAAACAATCACTCCCACCCTTATCATAATCTCGGTGTGCTTAACTCATGAAATCTTCTATTGCGTCCTTTTTTTCACCATAATTCCTCATAACTGAAATAATCCACAAAACAGGTGTAAACCCTTTTGGGCCCATCGTAAATAACACAAGGCATTCATGGATTCTGGACCCGACAGGTTTATTAACTCAAACATATATATTTCAAGTCTGGAGCCCCATCGCATATCGCTATCAGCCCAACCCCAAAGCTATGTGTATAAACAACACACCTCTATTTGTCAGACCCGCCAACCCTATTAAGCATATCATATACAAATATATATATATATATATATGGTGCTAATTGCTTATCGGTATCGGCCTTTTCCAAAAGCTCATGTACATATAGCGCGCTTCCATCTATCGGACCCGATGGTTTTATCCACCACGATGTATATATATATCGGGTTCGGAAGCCCCATCGCATATTGCATATCGGCAGAGCCTAGGGGTCATGAAATTAGCGGAAAAACAATAGCTAGACCTGGTGATGATTATATGCCCGACATTATAAAGTTTGAGGTCCAGTCTAAGTGATCAGGGTAGAATTTTTTGTATTTTCCCTGTGACTGCAATCTAGATTTCCTAGTTCTA
Organism: Pinus taeda; assembly: GCA_000404065.3. Classification (NCBI taxonomy): domain Eukaryota; kingdom Viridiplantae; phylum Streptophyta; class Pinopsida; order Pinales; family Pinaceae; genus Pinus; species Pinus taeda. The sequence continues at coordinate 227,596 of APFE031550716.1, forward strand.
AGCATGTGACCCTAGAATCTGAGCCACCTTTTCAAGGATAGGATCCAGACCTCTACCCATAACTTGATAGAACTTTCTGGAATGATGAATGACATAAGGACAAGACCATTAATGAAAAAATTAGTCAAGAACTTGACCTAACTAATCCTAACCATGACATTCATTTTGTCAAACATATAGTGAACATGAAATCTATAGGTCATGAATGTATATCTGAACATGGGGATTTGATACTTATATAATATTCATCAAGAATTTTTAATTCCCTCTCACAATAGTTGCAATAACATCTATTAGGTCATGCATTCAGTAATCATTCATTTATTAATCAAAACATGATAAGATACATAACTGGATTTTCCATAAAGCCACAGATATAACCAACATATAACCAGATTAATAACAATGATAGATCAACCATAAAATCCACATCAAAACATGTACATTTTCTCATAAAATACAATGGGATAATAACTCTTATTAACATATGAGTATTCCAACCAAGTCAGGAACTTCCATGTACCACTTGACCATAGATTGGGATGGACCAATCTTTCTTTCAGCTAGTCACCCCAATTGCATATTCCAAGCATGAATTTGGGATCTCATGGGATAGAGAAATCCATAAAGAACCAAGGGAATCCATAGGTTAAACTACCTACACCCTCACACTACTGTCATCTCACCTAAACTGGTCATAGGATCACAAAACCAAACCAAGCTTGGATGCCTCATAATTCCTTCACCATCCATTCAAGAATTTTCTTGTCTCTATTAGCACTCTCTAGTTTTCCTAGACTGAGAAGGAAAACTGAAGAGATAACCACAAACCTCTTTTTGAATAGAATCTAGTGCTTCTAGCCTCATAAGGGCTCTCTCTATGTGAATTTACAATCAATTAGATGACTAAATGTTTCATATTTGAGGCTAGTTATAAAATCAACAAATAGTTTTTAAAGTTGTGGTTGAAAGGTAAAGGAGAGCTCCATTGGGCATGGATTCATAATAATGTTCAGTAATACATCACAATACTCAGAATAACTTGAAACATGGTGAGGTAGGAAAACACTTGGATATTAAAAATTTGTTGTAGTATGGGTGACATGAATTATTACAAGGATCTTTTAAATATAAAACATGCAGAGATGAATTTTATATTTAATTTCAGAATTAAAAAAAACATAAATTGATTGACAAGCCGGAGAAGAGTACAACGAGTAAATTCCACTCATAATCTTCTCTCAACAATTGATAGGGAGAATTCATGTAAAAACTGAAAGGAGAGAAAAATTTACAAAGAGAGAAACAACATCATTTGTGTGACACAAGAATCTTGAATTTTTTTTTCTTTGTATTGCTGAATTGATTAATTGTACTGAAACTCCACAACTTACAATCTCAAAGAGCTTCTTTTTACTCCACTATCAACCCTTTCTACATTCAAAATCCTTCCCTATATCCAAAAAATATTGTTTCTATATCAAAGAAGGTTGAAACCCAGCTATTCCCCCATAGATGGAATTGATTTCATGAAGATAGTAGACAAGAAAAACCACTATTCTGGAAACTATGAAACTATCTTTGACTATTATTTACAACCTTGCCTTCACACCTAATACATCAAATTTGTAAAGATATAATTAGTGAAATCCTTTCATCATAGAATATAAATAATTACATGATTAAAACCTTTCTTTTCCAACACTGAGATTAAAAATATGTCTAAAAAATGTAGACTATGTCTGAGCGCAACACCTCATTGTTCCTTCTCTAGCTGCATAGATGGGTGCACTTTGATAAAAAAAAACCTAGATGATGCCCTGTTGTCTATAGTAAAGGTATCCATGCCTTGAAAACATATAAACCTTCCAAAAATGTATCTCTCAAGAAACCCTAATATTTTTTTTTCACCCTGTGTCCAACGCTTGTGGGTAGTAACTATCAAATTGTTTTTTCACTTATTTTATCTTCCTCAACTCCCTCAGCCAACAAATATAGCTTATTTATTTTCCTATTTATTCTAGCTTCCCTAACTTAAGTAAGCCTTTTCTTCATCAACCTAAGGCTTTCTTTCAGGACTAGGTTTTTCACATGCAGCTTCTTGATTTTCCTATGCAGAGGCAAACTCCATTTTAACTTGTGATTTTCCCTTTGAAGAGTAGGCAAAGAAACTTTCACCTATTTAAACAAGGAAATCTCATCCCTATGCTCTTTCTCTTCAAGTTGATCCACTTGATGATTCACACCTTCAAGTTGCTCTAGTAGCTCCTCATATTTCTTTCATTCATAAAAAATCACAGGCTACATAGTTTCCTTTTCTTGCTCTTGTACCTTGGAAATAGATCTAGTCTTAGGTCTCCTTGTAAACTAAATTCACTCTTTCATCTTCTCAAAATCAAGCACCTCTTTACCCTAGTTTCCTTTGGCATCAAATGTCACTCTTTCTTGAGACACTTTAGCTCTAAGATGCATCCTTTCCTGTTGAAAATAAGCTATAGTCACACGTGTCTTGTCTTACTAATCCTTTAATTCTCTAATTTTCTGATATTTTTCATTTCGCTTCTTGAGCTCAACAATTTCATCTCATGCCTCTTTTAATTTATTTTTCATTCTCATGAAGGTTAATTTCCATTCATCTTCCTTCTCCTTTTGTATTTTTTTCTCTTCTTGGATTTGTAGCTTGTGGATAAGGATCTTCTCACCCTTGCTACTAATGTTTCTGCCTTCTCAACCTCTTCCTTGATTACCTTTATTTTACCCTTCAATTTGACAACAAATGATGTGGTTTTAATCAAAGGTAGGGCTTCAGTATAATGATTTTTTTTTTCTAGGATAGTCTTCTTTAGTTTCCTATTTCCTTGTTGTAGTTGGGATATAACTAAGCGAGCTTCTCTTAATGGCTTCTGTAACTCAACTTTCTTATATTTCTCATCCATAGAACCTGTTTGTTCTTGAATTTCCTCTGATCATCAATTTCTTTAGCTAACTTCTCCAATGGTAAACTTTTGATAGTTGCCTTTATGAGTGGCTTTATTTGCATTGGAATCTCCACTACCTCTGGTAAGAACTATAGTTTTCTACCTTTTCTCTTCGGTGATTACTCAATTGTTGATAGATGTTTTTTCTTGATAGTACTCTTTAGGTGTGACGAATTAGTATTAGTGGTGGATGAAGGACTATCTATGTGGCTTGATGGACTTCCAATAGATTGCACTATAAACTTGGATGAGGTTAGAAAATCTTACAATACATGTCTCCTTTTCTACAACTCTTCTAATATCAAAAAATTTATCAATGAAAGAATAAATAATCTCGAGTCAACCATGCCCTTCTTCATTCTTACTCTCTCAGCCACCTTGCTTAAACTCCTAAAGAGGAAAAAGGGTAGATTTAGGGTCTTTTTAACTATGAAATGCATGAGGACCCTAAAGTAATATTAATAGACCTTGGTGAATCTGCCTTCACACGTGAAGTACCTCTAAATTACCTTGAGAATCCTGCTATGATGTTCCAATAAATAGTCACTAGGGACTACAACACCAAACTCCTAGCTTCTGTACTTTGGTTTCATGAAATCCTTATAATTATCCAACTCCAAATGTGTTCCTTTGAAACATTTCTCCCCCTTCGAATGGTATTTTTGTGGCTAATTCTATGGTGACTTATGACACAATGAATTTAAATTTACCAACTTTTGCTTCATCTCCATCAAAATTTAGGGCAAATTCTTTGGTCACCTCTACGTCACACCCCTATATCTTTTCATAGAATATGACACAACCTGTTTGCTTAAAGGTTTCTATGGTGGTAGAGTTGGAGTTGATAAGTGAGGGATCTTGTGGTTCAAACCTCACAGTCTCTCCTCCCTTTGTCTTCCCCATTGCTAATTACAAGATTTTGAAGATGAAAAACTTGGGCTAGCATTTGATGGTTTACTAAGGTTGGGATTTCAGGACAGTGTTAAAAATACTTCTCAAACCTTGAATGACTAAAACAATGTAGAGAGACTAGAATTTCTGACTGTTAATGAAATATGTGAAGTTGCTCTATTTTGGCCTATGTATAGCACCATAAATGCAACGATAGAGAGGAAAACACTTTAAATCACCAAATGACAGGCTGAATATGCCTTGAAACTTGCCAAGACCTTTGAAAATTTCAAATTAATTTATGCAATGCTGACACACTGACAATTTCATGACTTCAAGGCTAGTGGATAGGTGGAAAAAGTCATTTTTTTGTGTTCGGTGCTGAGGAAATGAAAGGAAAAGGATGTGGAGGGATGATCATCTCACCTCCTAATAAACACGATAATATCTGATAATTTCTCACGAACTCCTTTATGTAGAAAAAACCAGGGTTTAGAGGTCATTTAGTTGATAAAAAGGATGAAAATGGGGTGACTGTGTAGATGCGCACCACTCTAGAAACAGGAAATTCGGGGCTTCAAACTCAGGTTTTAGCTAGCAAATTTGTAAAATTATTTCAAATTCTGATATCATAAAATTCCCAAATCAAAACACACACCTCGAACCCGTGTTTGACGAAAAAATTGATTCTTTGAGTTGTATGGAGCATTCTTACAGCCTGTGCGTGGCGACAAAAGTGATCTTCATCAAGACACTGGAGAGGAAATCTTTGCAAACTCTAAAGGTTGAGGGATTGAACTTGCATGTAATTTGATAGCTTTAAAGAGAAATTTGTTTGTCCTTTGGTAGTAATGGTATTTTAAGAATATCAAAAGGTTGAGTGCAAAAAAATAGGATTATGCTAGATTTGATGATGAGTGTTGTACATTTGCTGATGTCAACCACCACTAACTATTCTTTAAACCTTATTGACACGACCCTAATATGACTCTTATGACAATGACCTCAAAATTTTCCCATAATTACATTATTTCCCCATGATTACTAATTTCAAATGATGACCCATCATGGACCTTACAATTCAAATCAAAACTAATAAACCTCCTTTGACACACATATTTACAATGAATTGACCAATTCAAGTCCTTTGTACAAAGATCCCTTAGAGTATGATACTTGGTGAATTCATAGGTTGAGCCTTGCAAACAGACCCCCAAAATGAATAGTCAAACAAACACACTTTGATCCCTATATTATAGTACCCTAACATTGGCTCCAATGGGGATGGAAATCTCCCAATGAGGTGCCAAGAACATCGTATACTAGTAGCTTGAGCTATTGGGAAATGGAGTCTTCTCTAGAACCACTACAATTTAAACCAAAGTGGAAACTTGTTGCAATACTCAAGCTGACCCAAAACCATTTTTAAATTGAAAACTAAAATGTACATTGAAAACTGAAAACTCTGCTGCAAACTAAATCTAAATAGAATGCTGAAGGTGTTGAGCTTACTCATCACACCTAGTCACTCTAATTTTCTAAAATGACTGCAATATCAAGTAATAACAAATTTCCAATCCAAACAATCAAGAAATTGGCTACTTAACTTAAGCTTGCATTCAACTTCTCTAGGTGGAAAAATAAACTCAAAAAATAGCAACAAAAACTTCCCTTTGAAAACCTCTTCATAATCCATGAATACAAACGTTCTACTATTCTAATCATTGCAAGGACCCACCAAAATGGTCTTAGAAATCATGAAGGAATTTCTTATCTATTTGTTGATCATCAAGTAAGGATTATTTTTCATGATTTTCTACTAGCTACTTTGTTTTTATTCAACAACCTTTAGACCATTCTTGAAAAGAGAAAGGAGCAAATTGTTCATCTCTCTTATCATGCAATTCAGGTATAAACTCTGTACATTTTCAAATAATAGCCATGCTACATGTTTGTGGATCATCTAAACATAATATTTCATGTACTTTAACAAGAGTATCTTCCTGATCTTAAAAGGAATTAAAAATAAGAACTACGTCCTCATTGTCTTTCTGTATTTCAGACTAAAAAAGTATCATATATAACTTGAAAAATCTTCCTTTGATAAACCCCTTCTTGATGAGCTAAAAGATCAAAATAATTTTTTTTTTTTCAGCTCAAAAATAATCTCATTTTAGTTCTCCAAAGGACCTACAACAACATTTTATTTTTCATATCTTCTTTTAAGCTCTAAATCACATTTGTCATATGCAGGTACCAATTCTTCATTGAAAATAATCTGACTGTCTATTAGAGTAAATGACTCAAGAAAAGATTGAGAATTCCAAGATGTGATGACTTATCCAAATAATTGTTTTCATTATTTAAAGCTTCTGAGGACTACAGAGTTTCATCATCATTCTCAAGGACAAAAGTATGAATTTGAACATCAAAATTTTGATCTATAATAATATGAGAAATCATATTATGCTGAAGATTGTCCTTAGTTTCATGGCAGCTATCTCCTACTATTATGCTTTCCTGATGAGAAGATAGTTCAGAAAAAGCTTACCCGATTTCATGATCCATCAAATCCCCATCATCAGTATCAATTCCCAAATGTTGTAGAATACTGTCAAAATCTACAGAGAAGGTTTCAACCATCACTATAGTTGAGTAACTATCTTTATAGTTCTTACAAAGCATTGTGTAGAAGTCTTTAGGGGAATAAATGCTAGCAGGAGACAATCCTTCATACCAAGATTGTGCTTTTTCTTCTAAATTTACCATAAACATCCTCATTAAACATTCCTCACAAAAATCAACTCCTAATCTATGTATGTGCATATGAAATTTGATCAAACGAAAGGCAACATCATCTCCTTTGTCATCTTTGAATTATGGCAAATATGGTTTTCAATAGATGTAAAGAATTTGATTTGGAAAACCTATAATGTGATCTAGGTTCATGGGAACATACCTTCAGGATTGAGAATTCATCTTGCAAAAGTGGAAACACTAGTGGAACTTGAAAATCTAGATTCTCCATGATTATATTCACAAAGTGAAAGGTACAAACTTCTTGTGTCTCACTATCATCCACCGTCAGTAATCAGATCTGAAACTTGATAGTCTTTCCAGGGGAATATGCAACTTTTTGTTCCCCAGTATCGTCGCCAAAGTGTAATTACTTTGTAGTTTTCCTAGGTTGAGGAGGAAAATTGCATAGGTAACCAAAAACCTCTTAGACCAGAATCTAGCCCTTGTAACCTAGAGAGGGCTCTCTCTATGTGAATTTATAGTCAATTAGATGACTGAATGTTTTAGATTTGAGGCTAGTTATCAAGATAAAAAGATAGATTTTAAAGTTGTGGTTGCAAGGTAAAGGAGAGTTCCATTGGGCACAGAGCCATAATAATTTTCAACAATCAATCACAATAATCATAACAACTTGAAACAACTAGATCTTACAAAGTTGTTGTAGTATGCGTGAGAGGAATGTGAATGAGGATCCTTTAAATATAAAGCATACAAAGATGAATTTTATATTTAATTTTAGAATAAAAACACATAAATTGCTTGACAAACTAGAGCAGAGTACTGGGAGTGAATTTCACTCATAATCTTCTTGTAAATAATTAATAAGGATAATCCATGTAAAAAATGAAAGGAAAGACAAATTTACAAAGAGAGAAACATCACCGTTTATGTGGCATAAGAATCCTGAAACAAATTGTCTTTGTATTGGAGAATTATTACTTGTATTGAAACTCCACAACTTAGAATCTCAAAGATCTTCTTTTTCCTCCACCGTCAACCCTTTCTACATTCAAAAACCTTCCCTATATACAAAAAATATTGTTTCTAGATCAAAGGAGGTCGAAACCCACCTATTCCCCAATAGATGGAAATGATTTCATGAATATATGAAACAAACAAGAACCACTATTCAGGAAACTAGGAAAGTATCTTTGACTATTATTTACGACCTTTCCTTCACATCTAATACATCAAATTTGTACAAGATATTATTAGTGAAGTATTTTCATGATAAAAAATATATAATTACTTGATCAAAACTTTTATTTGGCAACCCTGACATAAACATTATGTCCGAAAAAGGTTGACTATGTCTGAGCATAACACTTATGCACAACACCTAATTGTTCCTTCTCTAATCTCATAAAAGGTTGCACGTTAATAAAAAAACTCCTAATTGATGCCCTGTTGACTGTAATAAAGGTATCCATGCCTTGTAAACATATAAACCTACCAGAAGTGTATCCATTTAGAAAGCCTAATATTGTTGCTCACCCTGTGCGCAACACTTGTGGGTAACAATTGTCAACTCATTTTTTCACCTATTTTATCTTGTTCAACTGCCTCCACCATCAAATATAACTTACTTTCGGGAACAATGTTGATACTAAGAGGGGGGTGAATCATTAATAAGTCTAATTTTAACTTTAATTATGACAATTTACTTTTCTTATTTAACTTGGCATTCAACGATATAACTAGCAAAAATATATATACTGTGGCAGCAACATAAAATCAACATACAAGCAAACAAACCATAAGTGTCATACACTTTAGACACAATATTTTTCACATGGAAACCCTTTTGGGAAAAAACCACAAATCTTGTTGGTGTTACTGATGTAAATAGGAGCATCTAATCTATTACATCAATATGTTTGTGAGCACCCACTCAGAGGAAGCACCAACTAGAAGGAAGCACCAACTTCCTCTGTCTATAGACACCTCTCCATTTTTTCAGAAGCGCCATATGAGGCACCGAACACATGGATTTGTTGTAAGCACCAATTTGCAGCTGCTTCGATTTATGCGAGAACTAACTTGCACGACCCACCAACCCCAAGCCTTTCCAAGCTCCAATAGTGATGGAAGTACCAACTTCCTATTTTGCAGGCACCAACCAACATTCAAATAGGAACTAAATGTTCATTGTAGTTTGGCAGCAACTCTACCTAATCTTAGATTTGATCTCTACTCATTCTACTTCTCTTTGCATCTCCCTACAACACTCTTCAGTAGCTCTTTGATCTACTCAACAAGATTCATTCCCATCCCTCCACTCTCTACCCTCAACATTAGTCACTCTGTTCTCGGCCTTGCTTCTTAAAACACAAACACTTTTCTCTAATTTCTTCTCTATAATGCATACAACCAACCTTATTCACATAACTCAAGCAACTTCTGTTATTAACATAGAGCACAAGTAGTTTAGCCTCACACGGAGGGTGTTGCTCTTGGGGTCTTCTCTTTTCTTCTGCTTATGCACATTCAACCTTTACACATAGAACTAGCTCTTGCACAACCTCTCATAGTAGTCACTTACTCAGATCTCTTTCCTCTTGGCTCTATGGCTACGATACTGCATTCCCCCACTCATCTCAATGGAGATTCACCATTTTGTTCATGTGTTGCTCTTGGCTTGATGTACTCACTGTCTTCATCAAATCTACCCAAATGTGTACTACTTGCATGGCTATGCATCCTTTTGCTAAAACACACTTCCCCTGTGTTGTCACTACATTTAGGATCAGAGGAATAGGCGATGATAACTTCTTTATCTCTTTGTAGGCACTCCATTTTGTGTATTAAATTTCAAATTCTCCTTACATATTTCATAGAGGCTCCCCATGATCATTTATGGCTCGCAGAGACTTAGATAGACATTCTCATGAAACTTATGTTCTTCATTTATCTTTACAATGCATGCATGGGAGTTCTTTGGATATCAACCATATTGACCTGCATTCAAAGCCATAATTGTTGATTCATACATGTTTAATACACCTTTGTATTGTTGTTATATCGGTGGAAATTCACTATAGAAAATTACGAAGCCTTTTCCATACTGACACTTTTACACATCGAATCCATACAATAACAACAAACTTTGAGAGTTCTCAACCCCTTATGTATAAACCCCTCTTTGTGTTTTCCTCCATAGAACCAAAGGTTGTGACCAAGGGCTCATCCTTAAGGTGTTTAGGCCTCAAGACCCTTGATGGGGGATATATTTACTTTGCTGGCCCCTTACACATTTGTTTCATAAAACCGACGCTTTATACCTAGGAGGCCATTTATTGGAGAATTATTTATGTTGCCACTATGCCAGCCACCAAGGATCACCAATTTTTGATCGCCAAAGTGATATATTCACATGCTACATGGTATATTCCAATCAGTGATATGTGTCACCTAGATATGGCCCATTAGGCAATCCAATTCCTTGAAACAACCTCCCACCTGTCCCTCCATATCGTTATGTCATGTTGGTGTCAGTAGCTACCTGGCATTATCAAAACCATTCAAACATTCCCATGTGTCCTCATCAAAGCTTCTTTGATGCTACCACATGTCCTTATCGAAGTCAACCAGAATCCTCCATGTGTCCTTCTCGAGGAGAGAGAAACGACATTGCCCTTCTTGGTTTCGTAGTGATTATCTTTGTAAAATCCCGACGTCACTTTTGAAACTTCGAATGTTGATCGCAGATGCACCACTATGTTCTAACTTTTGGCACCTTTGATATGTGATATCGCAAATTGCATATCACAAATTGATGTTGCGTTGCACCCCTGATTCTCCATCCTCTGATCTCCGATATGGGATATCGCAAATCACTAATTGTAGAAATTTTGTAGAAATTTTTTACAAATCAGCTAACTCTGATACCATGTAGAAATTTTCTCACTTGTAGATCAACCTGGTAATGCAATGTATTAAAGAAAAACACTTGATCTACTTCCACAAACAATTCGGCAGAAGCTTAATAAAAAAACCATTAGTAACATCAATAAGAACACATATAACTAATATGGAGAAATCAAACACACATAACACAAGATATATCCAGGGGAAAGCACCAACATAAAACCCCAACCATGTATTATCAATCAAGTGGAAATCCTCTTCACAATACAAAAAGAATCGGCTCTCAAGCTATCTTGCTCTCTCTATAATCAGAAGATCCTAATTATCTTCAATCAGAAGATGAAAATCATGGACTACCTAGGCCTCAATATATAGGCCACAAGTCCTCCAATCTCCTATAATAGATCCTTCTCCATGCAAGGAATACTTACTAGAAATATCCAAGCCTCTGATATTACATTGTCCCTCATCTAATGTCAACTGGGTCTCTGTCTAAACTAACATGCATAGGTTATCCATGAGTGAATCCTCAGTTATCTAAAATAATAGTTGTCACATGCATGCAAGCATTAACTAACTATATTTTATTATTTTAACAACTTGTTAAAATAATCTAACTGGACTTGACTAGTCAGAACTAAGTCAATTGATTCTCTCATTATAGAACTGAACCTTATCTCCTTTAATCAAGGGATATATTCCTAAATCAAGGAAAAAAAATAATTGCATGTTGCATGAACTCACAAAGACTCAAAGTTTAATTTCCTTAACTAATTAACACAACTGAATTAATTAATTAATATTTCCTACTGCTGTTAAGACCAAGATTAATTTTACTTGCTATAGATAGACTAGGGACTACTATAAATAGGAAGGGACCTAGAAATGCTATTTTTAGAACTTTCTATTTTTAGTAGTTTCATCTCTCACTCAATGTGGCCAATGACCTCACTAGCCAAACTGCTATTTTTAGATATGCTATTTTTAGCAGGTCTATTTTTAACACATTCTAAATTTAACATTTCTTGTTTCACATTTTTCAACACTCCCTCTAAACAAGAAAGGCTTTCTCTTGAACTTGATCCTGTAACTCTAGAATGTTCTTCATGCAACACGTCTACCCGATCCACTTGCTCCAACAACACCTGGAACAAAAACACTCCCAACTAACCACTCTGTTGGGCTAGGAACATACTCTGATGCTAAAGCTCTACTTGCTACTGACAAGTGCCCCCTCTCTGACATCTGCGCTACTGCAACATCTCCATGCATCTCCAACCATTGCACACCTCTCTATGCCACCTAGCACTGTGCAAAACACTTGTGCCTCTCGCATTGCTGCAGCCTTCTAGCTATGCGTTGTCTTGGGATTCCCTGCATTGTTGCTCTCTCTCCCGCTCCATTCGCATCTATCTCTACCAAATCATTCAGTTTCTGCTACTCCACATCGGGGCTCCTGTAGCAAGGTCTCATCCAAGAGGTTGGGTACCTCAAGGATCCTACCCCTCCTCCTTGGGACGATCACTCTATATCGCCCCACCTCCTACCTGGAGGTATGTCTACATGTGATCCCTCAGCCTACCTGGATCAAAACGTTTCCCTACTAGAGGTCTCTACATCAGTAGATGTCTCTACTCGATATCCTCTCAACTTCCCCTGTTGTGGTTGCTCCACAACCTCCTGAAGCTACTGCAACAACCGTGGCTCCTCCACAATTGTCTGAGACTTCTTCTAGCGCTGCATGTTGAAAGGTAATGTACTCTCCCTCTCAACCACCAAGTATCTAACCTTTGCCTTGCTCCTTAAGGCTTTGCATGCATCTAGTACCTCAAGCGCATACAGGTTCTTGGCTAGCACACCAATCTATTTCCACTTTCCCGCCATCACGAAATTTTCTAAAAAAGAGCTGATTTTAAATCAGCGATATCTCCCTCATCCGAACTCCA
>APFE031550716.1:240278-291269 GCA_000404065.3 Pinus taeda
GGGTATTTTCCGCAAGGAATCCAAATCTGCTATTTGTTTCTTAAAATTTTGTACAGAAATTTTCAGATTTGCTCTGCAAACTCTCGGCCCAATTCTCAAAACTTTGAAATCTCCTCTTCTTATATATTGTTCTTCATTGATCACCTGTGCTCTGATACCATGTAGAAATTTTCTCACCTCTCAATCAACCTCGTAATGTAATGTACTAAAGCAAAACACTTGATCTACTTTTACAAACAATTTAGCGAAAGCTTAATCAACCATGAGCAACATCAATAAGAACACATATAACTAATATGGAGAAATCAAACACACATAACACAAGATATATCCAGGGGAAAGCACCAACATAAAACCCCAACTATGTATTATCAATCAAATGGAAATCCTCTTCACATTACAAAAAAATCAGCTCTCAAGCTATCCTACTCTCTCTGTAACCAGAACATCATGATGGTCTTCAATCAAAAGATGAAAATCATGGACTACCTAGGCCTCAATATATAGGCCATGAGTCCTCCAATCTCCTATAATAGATCCTTCTCCATGCAAGGAATACTTACTAGAAATATCCAAGCATCTAATAGTACATTGTCCCTCATCTGATCTCAACTGGGTCTCTGTTTGAACTGACATGCATTAGTTATCCATGACTGAATCCTCAGTTATCTAAAATAATAGTTGTCACATGCATGAAAGCATTAACAAATTATATTTTATTATTTTAACAACTTAAAATAATCTAACTGGACGTGACTAGTTAGAACTAAGTCAACTGATTCTCTCATTATAGAACTGAACCTGATCTCCTTTAATCAAGGGATAAATTCCTAAATCAAGGGAGAAAATAATTGCATGATCTCACAAAGACTTCAAGTTTAATTTCATTAACTAATCAACTCAACTGAATTAATTAATTAATATTTCCAACTGTTGTTAAGGCCAAAATTAATTTTACTTCCTATAGATAGACTAGGGACTGCTATAAATAGGAAGGGACCTAGAAATGCTATTTTTGAAACTTTCTACTTTTAGTAGTTTCACCTCTCACCCAGTGTGACCAATGACCTCACTGTCCCAATTGCTATTTTTAGACATGCTATTTTTAGCAGGTCTATTTTTAGCACATTCTAAATTTAACATGTCTTGTTGCACATTTTTCAACACTCCCTCTCAATAAGAAAGGCATTCTCTCAAACCCAATCCTGTAAGTCTGGAACGTTCTGCATGCAACACATCTACCCAGTCCACTTGCTCCAACAACACTTGGAGCAAAAACACTCCCAACTGACCACTCTGTTTAGGCTAGGAACATATTATGATGTTGAAGCTCTACCTGCTGCTAACAAGTGCTCCCTCTCTAATATCTGTGCTACTGCAACATATCCATGCATCTCCTACCATTGCACACCTCTTTGTGCCACCTAGCACCGTGTAAAACACTTGTGCCTCTCGCATTGTTGCAGCTTGCTAACTATGCACTGTCTTTGGATTCCCTACATTGTCGCTCTGTCTGTCACTCCATCCGCATCTATCTCTACCTAATCAGTCAATTCCTGCTACTCCACATCGGGGCTCTTGTAGCAAGGTCTCATCCAAGAGGTTGGGTACCTCAAGGATCCTGCCCCTCCTCCTTGGGACGATCACTTTATATCGCCCCACGTCCTAGCTAGAGGTATGGCTGCATGTGATCCCTTAGCCAACCTAGCTTGAAGTTTACCCCTACTAGAGGTTTCTACATGAGTAGATGTCTCTACTCAATCTCCTCTTAGCTTCCCCTGTTGTGGCTGCTCCACAACCTCCTGAAGCTGCTGCACCAATTGTGGCTCCTCCCCAATTGTTTGAGACTTCTTCTGGCGCTACATGTTGAGAGGTAATGTACTCTCCCTTCCAACCACGAAGTATCTAAACTTTGCCTTGCTCCTCAAGGCTTTGCATGCATCTTGTGCCTCAAGTGCATATAGGTTCTTGGCTAGCACACCAATCTATTTCCACTTTCTCGTTGTCACAAAATTTTCTAGAAAACGAGCTAATTTTAAATCAATGATATCCCCCTCATCTAAAATTTGATTCAGCCGATTATTTTTTTTTGGGTATTTTTCCACAAAGAATCCAAATTTGCAATTTGTTTCTAAAAATTTTGTACAGAAATTTTCAGATCTGCTCTGCAAACTCTCGGCCCAAAACTCAAAACTTTGAAATCTCCTCTTCTTCTATATTTTTCTTCCTTGATCACCTGTGCTCTGATACCATGTAGAAATTTTGTAGATTTTTCTTACAAATTAGCTAGCTCTCATACCATGTAGAAATTTTCTCACCTATCGACCAACTTGGTAATGCAATGTACTAAAGTAAAACACTTGATCTACTTCTACAAACAATTTAGTGTAAGCTTAAACATCCATGAGCAACATCAATAAGAACACATATAACTAATATGGAGAAATCAAACACACATAACACAAGATATATCCAGGGGAAAACACTAGCATAAAACCCCAACTATGTATTATCAATCAAGTGGAAATCTTCTTCACAATACAAGAAGAATCAGCTCTCAAGTTATCCTGCTCTCTTTCTAATCAGAAGATCCTGATGATCTTCAATCAGAAGATGAAAATCATGGACTACCTAGGCCTCAATATATAGGCCACAAGTCCTGCAATCTCCTATAATAGATCCTTCTCCATGCAAGGAATACTTACTAGAAATATCAAAGCATCCGATAGTACATTGTCCCTCATCTGATCTCAATTGGATCTCTGTCTGAACTAGCATGCATCAATTATCCATGAGTGAATCCTCAATTATCTAAAATAATAGTTGTCACATGCATGCAAGCATTAACAAATTATATTTTATTATTTTAACAACTTGTTAAAATGATCTATGTGGACTTGACTAGTTAGAACTAAGTCAACTGATTCTCTCATTATAGAACTAAACCTTATCTCCTTTAAGCAAGGGATAAATTCCTAAATCAAAGGAGAAAATTATTGCATGATCTCACAAAGACTTCAAGTTTAATTTCCTTAACTAATTAACTCAACTGAATTAATTAATTAATATTTCCAACTACTCTTAAGACCAAAATTAATTTTACATCCTATAGATAGACTAGGGACTGCTATAAATAGGAAGGGACCTAGGAATGATATTTTTATAGCTTTCTATTTTTAGCAGTTTCACCTCTCACCCAATGCGGTCAATGGCCTCACTAGCCAAACTACTATTTTTAGACATGCTATTTTTAGCAGGTCTATTTTTAGCACATTCTAAATTTAACATTTCTTGTTGCACATTTTTCAACAGTAATCGGCAGTTCACTTCTGTTGTGCACTGAGCGTTGAAACCCCTGATTGTTGATTATCGGGACCTCCGTTAAACGATTTTCGTAAATCACATATCGCAACTTTTTGTTGTGTCGCACCATTGTTTCTCCATCTTCCAATCTCTGATTTGTTGATACCTCTGACTAAACACATGTCACATGGATGCTAGAAGTTCTCTTTTGAAGGGGAAAACTTCAACTAGCTCTAACTTTCAAACAAGAGACCTTTCCAATGAAAGCAATTTGATTAGCCAATGAGTCCATCTATTGCTTCAAAAATTTACTCAAAGGTCACTACTTGCCTTCTACTCCTTGAATCTCTAGACACCTCAGATCGCACCCACCATGGTGATCCTTTGCGTGAATCGTACTGCTACTTTGAGACTCCATACTGATGAGGATGGTAGTTAATCATTTTATGGCTTTCCCAATAAACTTACTACTATGATTATTCTCCAATTAAGGCTTGAAGCTATCATAGGAATCCTTCCTCCTGAGCCATCACAATAATCATCATTTTATGGCCTCTCTAATAAGCCTTCTACTATGATGATTTTGTACATGAAGCCCACATCTACCTTGAGATTCTTCTTGAGCCATCACTACCAACATCTGCTGCAACAAGCATCCAAGCTTATCTGGTTCACATCAATGCCAACACCCGTGCCAATAGTTAGGCAAATCCAACTGCCCAACACATCTCGCCAGCATGACTACTGACATCAATGCCAACACACTTGTAGATGCCTACACCAGGCCAATTGCCATCCAGACAATGCCAATTGTCCAGCAATCTCCCCCTTTGGCATTGATGGAAACACTACATTCTACTCTTAAAGTGATGGCCAAACACCATGATGCTTCCACACATCTCATTGCATGAGACATCAATCACCTGCTTGCCATCACAACTTCTCCACAACTTTTCTCCCCCTTTGAAATCAATGGCAAGGGGATACAAGCTACTTTTATCCTACTGTGGTCACCACTCACCTCATAAAATCACTAACTATGAGGACAAGAGTATATCTATCTTCAAATACATCTCTATCAAGGTAAGTGTTGTTGTTGCTCCATAAAATGGATAAGAATGATATGATCCCCCTGAACATATACTGCCTATGATTTGCCCTTCTAGTTTTTGACTTCTAATGGCTACTTGACTGAGTACTCTATCCACCAATGCATCTTTTGTATAAAAATATTGATGCCTATTTCATTGTGCATGGTATTTCTGTTTTTGTAAATACCAAGTTATAGTGATGCATTTTGGCTTGGCCTTCTCTATTGTTGTTGCTCCTTCCGAGACTATTCTCATGTATTTGAGCATCTCCACTACTCCCCTTAAGATCATTCTCATATATAGGGACTGCTTCAAAATCATCCCAATTGTGTAAAGAAGGATATGATACAAATGGAGCATTGTACTAGGCAAACTCTGCTATTTTCTCTTAAAAAGAAATGTCCATTTCACACATTTTTTCTCAACATGAGCCCATCAAAACCAATTGACATAGCCACACCAATTGAGAGTTAAGGAACAAAAAAAAAACTTCTTCCAACTATGTTTCATGAACACATGACAACTATGAATAATAAAACTTAAAAATTAAATGAAATAATAGTATTTCACTAAAGATGAAAACCTTTCATTTCCTCAACAATCCTCCTTTCTAAGGCTTCCCATGTTACCTACTACTTCTTATCAAAGAAGCTCCCCCTGCGCCAATTCTCCTTGATCTCTTGTAAAGCTATCTCACCTTTGCTTGTCGACTGATCCTGTGGACCTAACAAATCTCTGAGCTTCCTGTCATTCCACACTTCCACTGCAGCCCATATTCTTCCCAGAACAAAAATTATCGTTGAGTCCTCCTCACGTTGGTTGCACTCCACCTTCATCAATCATATACGCCATTTTTTTCATCCTTCATGGCCTCCTGCATCTGACTTACTTGACCTCCCTTGAAGCCCTTATATTCCTTCACTAAAGAGAAACAAATGATATACTCACCCTGATAATATCATCCTCCTTCCTCCAGACCTTTAAGGGTCAAGTTTTCCCAGAAGGATTCCCTTCTTACTTCTTCTTTACCCTTGTTTGTGTCTTCTCTCAGCTACACTTGGGTAGAGGAAAATTTTCATTCAACTCCACTTTCTTTGCCCAAATCTAGTTGGAGCCTCTCTTCCTTTCAAAAGGGTTTGCTACAATAGTAGGAGGATTACTCTTTTGACTTCTTCCTCCTTTATGCACGTTTCTTTGTTGAGACAAAGAATTGAAGACATATATGTTTCTACTCTATAATTTCTCTTTGTCCTCAAATTCCCAGTTGTTGCATTTCCATGCATATGTTAAGAAGCATTCCGTTTCTTCTCATTTCTGCAGTTAGCTCTCTTGTGCCCGAGATTACCACTGTTGGAATATTCAGCATGGCCTAAGACTGAGGTAGAGGAGTTACCCTTTTTTTCAATTATTTTGTCCAAAATCCTCTCATGGCTAGCTTTCCTGCTTCCAACTATTTTGTGCATTCTTGGGTTTCTTCTGCTCAACAAATTTTGTTTCCTTGCATGCCATCTATAGTCTATGGATCTATGTCCAAAATTATTGTAAGAAAAATAATACCCATAAAAAGGATTTTTTTGATAGAGATTACGTTTTCTTTCTAGGCTTTCTCCTTGAGGAGGAGGGGTCCTCTGCTGGTTTTTCTTGTGCCTTATATGAAAAAAATCATTTCTATCATCCACTTTCCCTTGCAATTGCATTCCCCTCTTCTGCTGCATTTGTAGTTGCTGCTACTTGGTCTTCTACTGCACTACAGGTTGTTGTTTCTTAGTTCTCTATTTCTTCCTTTTATTACCTTGTTGTTCTTGCTTCTCTCCTTGTTGTTGTTGTTTTCTAATAAAATTTATTTCATTTTTGTTGGAACCTTGGACTCCCCTTAGATTTTGATATTGTAACAAATCTTTATATGAATTTTCTAAGTCATGTCTCAATGAGACTACCTTAGCTTGTAGTCTCTTGCAGCAAGCCTCCTTTATACTAAGCTCATGGGTTAACCTCCAAGTCAGACTGTTAGCTTGTCCTTGTTGAGAAATTAGTTCAACTATTGTTTTGCTAAAATTATCATTCTCAAGCTCATAAACATCCATTTGCTCCTCTTTCTTGAGATTTTCCTATGATAGGTCCTTGATCTCTTTTAGAGAAGAGATCGACCTCTTTAAAGAAAATATCCTTTCATTTAGAGTCTTCCCTTCTCTATCATAGGTGCTAGCTAACTTATCACATATATCTAATCCCATGTTTGTGTTCATGGATTCTTCCAAAGGTCTGAGGTTCATTCCTTTGTCTTCATCTAAGGATCCCTTATTTTCTATTGCTACTAGACTAGGCCTATCTTCATTACAAGTACTAGATGCACAGTTGTCTCTATCTTCAAATGAACATCTAGATAACGAATGAACTACTTATTTACATTTATCATGAGGAAATATCATACCTTCTGAGTAGCATGGTCTGTCCTCTAAGACTTCTACCTCATCAAAAAAAGTGTGATGAGCATCATCTTCTCCACTTTCTAGTTCATGTCTATAGCAGCAGGGCTCCTCATCCTCCTCTCGGGCCACATGACTATCAACACTATGTAGACATTGGAATCTATCAAGCACATTTGTTGTTGAACTACAATGCCTAACTTTTTCATCATCTGGCTTAGATATCACTCTCAAGATGAATTCCTTGGCTTTTCCATTCTACTGATTCTTCTCTATATACTGAACAGAGCACCACATGTCAACATTCAAGGTGAGTAAAAATTCCATCATTAAAACCTCCCTAACTTCATAATCAAGCCCATGGTCTAATTCATTTAAATATGGAACTCCTATTGTTGTTAGCCAAACTTCATTAGCCATTGTTTCCCTTTGATCCACCTTCTAATGATTAAGCTATTTCTGAAGGAACTTGGCTCTCATATCAATTGTTGGAAACAATGTTAATAATGAGAGGGGGGTGAATCAATATTAAGGCTAATTTTAACTTTGTTTATGCAAATTTACTTTTTTTATTTAACTTGGCATTTATCCATATAACCAAGAACAATATATATAATGTGGCAACAACATAAACAAACCATATGCATCACACAACTTAGACATAAGCTTTTTCACATGGAAACCCTTTCAGGAGAAAACCATAAATCTTCTTGTTGTTATTGATGTAAATTGGAGCACCTACTCTATTACATCAGTATGTTTATGAGCACCCACTCATAGGAAGCACCAAATCCCTTTGATTAGTTTTCTAGCACCAACTCTCTCTATCTATAAACACCTGTCAAGCTCTCTAGAAGCACCATATGAGGCAACGACCTCATGGATTTGTTGCAAGAACCAAATTGAAACTCATTGGATTTATGAAAGCGCCAACTTGCAAGAGGCACTAACCCCCAAGCTTTCCTAAGCTCCACTAGAGATAGAAGCACAGACTTCCTATTTTGTGGGCACCAACCCACATTCAAATAGGAATTGAATGTTCATTGTAGTTTGACAACAACTCAACCCGATATCAACTTTGATCTATGCACATTATTTTGCTCTTTGCAACTCTCAGCAACACTCTTCAACAACTCTTTGATCTTCTCAACAACATACAGTCTCAACCCTCTTCTCTTTGCACTCAACACCAGTCACTCTACTCTAGACCTTGCTTCTTACAACACAAACACATTTTTCTTCTTTATTCTTTTTAAGGCACAAAACCAATATTATTCACACAGATTAGGAAAATTTTGTCATTAACGCATAGTATAGGAACTTCAGCCTCACACGTAGCGTGCTTCTCTTGTTTTCTTCTGCTTAGGCACATTCAACCTTTACACATAGAATTGGCTCTTGCACAACCTCTCACAATAGTGCGCTTACTCAAATGTCTTTCCCCTTGGCTCTATGGATACCATGTTGTATTCCCCCACACAACTCAATGGAGCTTCACCATTTTGTTCCTGTGTTGTTCTTGGCTCAATGTACTCACTGTGTTCATCAAATCTGCCCAAATGTGTACTACTGGCATGTCTCCCAATCCTTTTGCTGAAACAAACTTCCCTTGTGTTGTTACAACATTCAGGATCATAGGAATGGGCGATGATCACTTATTTATCTCATTGCAGGCACCGCATGCTATGTATTAAATCTCAACTTCTCCTTACATATTTCATATAGGCTCCCCATGATGATTTATTTCTTGTAGAGACTTAGGTAGACATTCTCATGATTTTTTTTTTTCATTTATCTTTACAATGTGTATAGAGGAGTTTCTCAGCCATCAACCATACTAAACTGCATACAAAGCCACACTTTTCAATTCATACATCTTTAATACACCTTTGTACTATTGTTATATCGATGAAAATGCACTATAGAACATTATCAAAGCCTTTTCTCTACCGACACTTTTACGCATAAAATCCATACAAAAACAATGAACTCTGATAGTCCTCAACCCCTTATGTATAATCCCCTCTTTGTGTTTTCCTCCATAGAAACAATGGTTGTGACAGAGGGCTCGTCCTTAAGGTGCTAAGGCCTCTAGACCCTCGATGGGGGCTATACTTCCTTTGTTGGCTCCATACACATTTGTTTCATAAAACGTACGCTTTATACCCCAGGAGGTCATTTATTGGAGAATTCTTTATGTTGCCACTATGCCAGCCACCAAGGATCATTAATCCTCGATTGACAAAGTGATGTCATCACATGCCACGTGGAATCTTTGTAACAATGACACGTGTCACCTGAATATGACCCATTAGGCCATCCAAAACCCCTAAATAGCTTCCCACATGTCCCTCCATATCGTGATGTCATGCTGATGTCAGCAGCTACCTAGCGTTATCAGAACCAATCAAACTATGCCATGTGTCCCCATCAGAGCTTCTCTAATGCTACCACCTATCCTTGTCAAAGCCCAGAAGACACATCCACGCGTCCTCTTGAAGGAGAGAGAAAGGGTCTCTCCCTTCTTGGTTTCGCAACAATTTTCTTTGTAAAAACATTTTTTGCTCTCCAGGTGATTTAATGCTAGAGGCCTCAATCCTGACGTCACTTTTTAAATGTGAAACTCCAATTGCAATGAACCATTGTGTTTCAACTATCGAGACCTCTGATATGTGATATCACAAATTGCATATCGCAACTTTCTATTGCATTTCACCCCTGATTCTTCATCCTCCAATCTTCAATATGCAATATCAAAAATTGGTAATTAGCGGTTCACTTCCACTGTGCACTGAGGCTTGAAACCCCCAATAATCAATTGCTGGGACCTCTAATATATGATTATTGCAAATCACATAGTGCAACTTCTTGTTGTATTGCACCACTTTTCTCCATCCACCAATCTCTGATATTCTGAGACCTTCGACCGGGCACGTGTCACATAGACACTAGAAGTTCTCTTTTAAAGGGGCAGAACTTCAACTGGTTCTAACTTTCAAAACACAAGTACATTTCTAGACTTCTGCATACTATTAGAAAGCTATTCCAGAGAAATTTCTAATGAAAGCAGTCTAATTAGCTATTGATTTCATCTTATACCTCAAAAGGTGACTGCAATGTCACTTCCTACCTTCTTCTCCTTGAATCTCTAAACATCTGAGATCACACCCACCATGGTGATCCTTTGCATGAATGTTGCTTCTACCTTGAGACACCATCGTGATGAGCACGGTAGTTGATCATTTTACGGATTTTCCAATAAGCCTACTACTATGTTGATTCTCTATTTAAGGATTGTAGCTATCAAAGGAATCCTTCCTCCTGAGACATCACTGTAATCATCATTTTATGGCTTCTCCAATAAGCTTGCTACTATGATGATTTTCTACATGAAGCCCACATTTACCTTGAGATTCCTCTTGGGCCATCACTACCAACATCTTATGCAGCAAGAATATGAGCTTATCTATTTCACATCAATGCCAACACTCCTACCAATAGTTAGGCAAAGCCAACTACCCAATACATATCCCCAACGTAAGTGTTGGCATCAATGCCAACACACTTGCAAAGGCCTTCACCAAGCCACTAGCCATCTAGACAATACCAACTATCCAAATCTTACTTCTCTTCCTCTTATTTTTAGCATCTCTCACTTCATTAAACATTTTATTCATCAACCTAACCCTTCCTTTTAGGACTAGGTTTTGCACATACAGATTCTTCACTTGCCTATGCAAAGGGAAAATCCATTTTACCTTGTGTTTTTCCCTTTGAAGAGCAGGAAAGAAGCTTCCACCTCTTTAAATAAGGCCATCTTATCCCTATGGTGTTTCTCTTCAAGTTGAGCCACTTGATGTTGCAAACCTTTAAGTTTCTCTAGTAGCTCCTCATATTTCCTTTGTTTATTAAAATCCATAGGCTACACAGTCTCCTTTTCTACCTTGTGTACCTTGGTAATATATATAGTCTTAGGTCTCCTTGAAAACTAAATTGTCTCTTTCATATTATCAACATCAATTACCACTTTACCCTTCCTTTGGCATCATATGTCGTTCTTTCTTGAGACACTTTAGGTCTAAGATGCTAGTTTTTTTGTTGCAAATAAGCTATAGTCACCTGTGCCTTATCTAACTAATCCTTTAATTGTCTAATTTTCTTATCTCTTCCATTTTTCTACTTGAGCTTGGAAATTTCATCTCATGCCTCTTTTAATTTCTTCTTCATTCTCATGAAGGTTAACTTCCCTTCATCTTCCTTATCCTCTTGCACTGTTTTCTCTTCTTGGATTTGTAGCTTTATGGATGAGGATCCTGTAACACTGACTATTGGTAATTTTGCCTCCTTAATCTCTTCCTTGATTACCTTTCTTTTACCCTTCAATTTGACAATAGTTGTGTGGTTTTAATCATAGGAAGGTCTTCACTAGACTGAGTTGATTTTTGTAGGATAGACTTCTTTAGTTGACTATTTTCTTGTTGCAGTTGCAATATAGCTAAGTTATCTTCTCTTAATTGATTCTCTAACTCCTTAACTTTCTTATGTTTCTTATCCATAGAACTTGTTTGTTAGTGAATTTCCATTGGCTCAGCAAGCTCTTCAACTAACTTCTCCAATGGTAACATTTTGGTAGATTCCTTTGTCAGTGGCTTTCTTAGCATTGGAATGTCCACTACCTCTAGTAAGAACTGTATTTTTCTACATTTTTTCCTTCGAAATTGCTCAACCATTGATAGTTTTTTTTTCTTGATAGAACTCTTTAGGGGTGATGAAGTAGTCTTAGTGGTGGATGGAGTATCCCTATGGCTTGATGCACTTTTAGTGGATTTCACTATAAACTTGGATGAGGTTAGAAAATCTTTCCATACGTGTCTCCTTTTCTAAAACTCTTCTAATATAACCAATTTTATCAGTGAAAAATGAAATAATCCTAAGTAAACCATGCCCTTCTTCACTCTTACTCTCTCAACCATTTTGCTTAAACTCCTGAAGAGGAAAAAGGGTAGACTTAGGGTTGTTTTACTTGTAAAATGCATGAAGAGCTTGAAGTGATACTACAAGACCCTGGAGGATTTTCCTTCACATGTGAAGTACTTCTCAATTACCTTGAGAAGTCATGTATGATGTTCCAATAAATAGTGACTAGGCACTACAACACCAAACTCCTAGTTTTTATACTCTAGTTTCATGAAATCCTTATAATTATCAAACACTAAAGGCATTCCTTTGAACCATTTATCCCCCACCAAAGGTATTTCTATGGTTGCTGCTGTAGTGACTTCTGACACAATGAATTTCAATTTCCTAACTTTTGCTTCATCTCCATCAAAATGTAGGGCAAATTCTTTGGCCACCTCCACATTATACCCTTATATCTTTTCATATGATCTGACACAACTCGTTTGCTCAAATTTTTCTCTAATGGTAAACACTAGGTTCATAAGTGAGGGATCTTGTGGTTCAAACCTCAAAATCTCTCCTCCCTTTATCTTCCCCATTGCTAAGAAGAAGATTTTGAAGATGCAAAACTCAAGCTAGTGTTTGATGGTTTATGAAGGTCGGGACTTCAGGAAAGGGTGAAAAATACTTCTCAAACCTTGAATAACTAAAGCAATGCAAAGAGACCAAAACTTCTGACTGGTAATGAAAGAGATGAAGATGCACTATTCTGGCTTGTGCGTAGCACCCTAAATGCGATGATAGAGAGTAAAACACTTTCATTGACCAAATGACAAGCTTAATATGCCTCCAAACTTCCCAAGACCTCTAAAAATTTCAACTTAATTTATGAAATGCCGACACACTAACAATTTCATGATTTCAAGGTCGGTGGATAGGTGGAAAAAATCAATTTTTTTGCATGCAACACCTTCTATGCACAACTTTGAGGAAATGAAAGGAAAAGGGAATGAAAGTATGATCGACTCACCTCCTTATAAACGCAATAAATTATGATAATTTCACACAATCTCCTTTGTGTATAAAAAATTAGGATTTAGGGGTCATTCAGTCGATCAAAAGGATGGAGTGATTGTGCGCATGTGCAAAACCCATGAGCAACGCAGTGTAAATAGGAAATTTGGGGTTTCAAACTCGTTTTTTAGCTGGAAAATTGGTAAAATAATTTCAAATTCTAATAGAATAAAATTCCCAAATCAACACACGCACACCTAGAACCCGCATTTGATGAAAAAAATGATTCTTTGAGGTTTATGGAGCATTCCTTGCAGCTTGTGCGTAGCGACATAGCTTATCTTCTTCAAGCCCCTCAAGATGAAATGTCTGCAAACTATGAAGGTTGAAGGATTTAACTTGCATGCAATTTGATAGCTTTGAAGAGAAATTCATTCATCCTTTGGAAATAATGATACTTTAAGAAGATTAAAAGGTTGAGCATGACACAAATAAGATTAATGCTAGATTTGATGATGATTGTTGTACATTTTCTGATGTCACCACCACTAACTATTCTTTAATGCTGATTGACATGGCCCTGATCTAAGTCTTATGACAATGGCCTCTTTTTCTCCCATAATGACATTATTTCCTCATGATTATTAATTTAAAATGATGACCCCTCATGGACCTTATAATTCAAATCAAAACTAATAGACCTCCTTTAACACACATATTTAAATGACTTGACCAATTTGAGACTTTTGTACAAAGACCCCTTAGACAATGATACTTGGTGAATTCATAGGCTAAATATTGCAAGCAGACCCCCAAAATGAATAGGTAGAAAAACACACTTTTATCCCTACATTACAGGACCCTAACAGTCTCCACCCCCAACCCTTTGGATTTTCCTAAAACCACCTCACCCAGATCCAAAACCTTCTGACAATCCAAAACTCAACCAAGAATGAATCCCATCACACCATGGTTATCCATAAATGGAAGGGCAAGGCTGAAACCACTGTCAAACCAGGAAAAACACATGCAAATGATAGAAAATGGACCAAATACATACATGAATGTACCATGCATGCCAAAACTAACAAGGAGATCTTCCATGCTACTTGATACCTACAAGTAATCCCACTTTATCCGCTTGGTCCAACTCTTGCTTTCTTGAGCCTCGGTTTCCTTTTCTTTCTTGTCCTTGATTTTCTTGTCCCTACTCTCCTTTTCTTGCTTGTTTCCTTCCTCCTCTTGGTTCTCTTATCCTGTATGAAACCAATTCCAGAACTAAATAGACAAAAGGCCCCATACTGATGCTCTGATTCTTTTTTATTATTGATGCCTCTAATTTCTTCATTTCCCTCTATTTTCCTTCAAATTCCTCCTCACATGCAACCTATGACCTTTCATCTTGCTTTTCTATTATTTTCCTTTATTTTCATAAATAAAATGGCAATTGAAATGCATCCTTGTCTTTTCAAATCCTTTTCAAATGCCTTTCCCAAGTTCCTTAGCCATGATAAATAACAAGTGATGTCCACTAGGATGCTTTGCCAAACATTCAACTTGGAATACATACCCCATCACCTTGGTCTTACTCTTCCTTAATTAACTTTATTACATGAAATTTTAACTTGGGGCTATTACACAGTACCTTACTTGTAGAAAATAAGGACCCTTCCTGCTTCTTCAAACACTTATTTATAATTTAAAAATGAAATCCTAAAAAAAAGAGATTTGTTGAAAAGGAGATTTGGTCTATCAACATGGAGCTATAAATGTTCTTTTTATTTCTCTGCTACTTCAACATCATTTCTCAAAATCCCTTGGACCAAATATCCTTTGAACAAACTCTACAAAATTATTCAAAAATATAATTAAAAGCCAATCAAACTTGTACAGAAAGTTCAAATAAAAAAAACTATAAAAAAATTAACCAATTTAAATTTAATTTAATCCAAAATATTCATGATTTCTATTTCTTCCTTTAGATATTTCTCTCTAGAAAACAAGTAATATGAAATGCATTCAGAACCGTGAAAAATTTAAGCCAATCAAAAAACTCCAAAACAAACTCAAAAAAATCATTTTTGGTTACAAATTCAGACCTCTGAATTCTGCAATTTTGTTTAGAATAATAAATTATCAGATTTTCTTGTTTTAATAATGCAATATTATGCTCCATGAAAGTATCGTTCCAACCCGCCTTTATTTGCCTATTTTCCTAGAGTAGAACTCGATATATTGTCTCTCAAAATTTGGGTTTCAAAACTGATTTAACTTTGTTATGTTCATAAAATTAAATTATGGCTAATGTTTATTAATGTTTCAGATTTAATATATTTAAAAAAAAATTAAAAAAATAACAAACTAATTACACATAAAAAAAATATAAAATGAATGGGGCTCGTACATATGGAGTTAATAGAGTTTACATGAGGTGGGGAGGCCTATGAGTGGAGTGTGGGCCCTCCCCACCTCACCGTGAGTTTGCTTTAAAATAAAATAAGTCCTATGTTAAAGCCTCTCTATGTTATGATATGATATGGGTAAGATTGTGTTTTTCCACGCCTCTCGGAGCTTACGCTCTCAGCAGTTTTCATATGGAGCACCATACGAAACTCTCCAGAATATAGGTTCTGAGATGGTGTATGGTGCTTTTCAATCTATCTATTATATAATTGTTTTGCACTTTAGCTATTTTATATTTCTCTAAGAGATATGCTCTCGGGAAATATCAAGGGGTCTCGAAGAAATATCTGAGATCATTTTTAATGAAATGTTAGTGGTTTTTGGATTGATAGTTTTATTTTTTTGTAAGTTTGGTAGGAATATATTTTTATCATTTATCATGACTAACTTCTCACTTTGATCGGGGTATCAGAGGATTTGAACCCGCAAGACTTTTGGGTCAGTGAAACTTCATTTCCATCATCATTGCCAATTAAGCTGCCTCAAGTAGAAAATTAATTAATATTTATTTTTTAATATATTTTTATTGTCTAGATTATAGTATATTTTACATATTAATAAATTTTATAGATTTATAATATTATATTTAATTAGTTTTATTTTAATTAAGTAATTTATATAATAGTTTACAATATTAACCTAAAAAAATAAATTAATAAGTAATCAAGTTAACCCAATAAATATTTACAAATATAAATTAAACTAATTAAACTAATTATAAGTTAAATTAAGTAAACTAATTAACTTCAATTAACTAAATTAAATTAAATTAAATGAATTTCTAATAATTAGATTATTTAACTAAGTTAAATAAAATAATAAAAAAATATTTACATGTTTCAATTCATTCAATTTATTAAACAAAATGTAAAATACATATTTACATACTATAATGCCCAAGTGGTGAAATTGACAAAACTTTGACCAAGGATATCATTCTAACCATAAGTTGAAATGAAGTGAAACTTGAATTGCTAGGAAGATAGCAAGAAAACAAAAAAATGAAGGCATCAAAAACGAAAATCAAGAAAAGCGAAAACCAACCAAAGTTAGTAAATTAAAGCATTATAGAAGAAATTTTAACCAAAATTTGTATTAAGGGCCCCAATAATATCTAAGAAATTAAAGGGGCTGGTTGAGCCCTCAACGCCTCTTTGTGCATAACCCTTGTAGACCAGTCTTTCTTTATTTCTTATAACTTGTCCTTCCTCATTCATCTTATTCTTGAAAACACATTTGATGCCAATAACATTTTCATCCTTAGGTATGGGGGAAAGTTCCCAAGTGTCATTTATCTCAATATTGTCCAGTTCTTTAGTCATTTCTTTCACCTAAAAGTTCTCTTCACTAGACTAACTGAAATTCTTTGGTTTGATTTGAAAGAGCAAGGAAGGATTTGCATGATTAGAACTTCCAATGGATTTCCTTCCTATTGCACATTGTGTCTTTGATCAGCAAATATTTAACATTTTGGGTGTTTCTTTTATACATACTTAAATGGGGTCTTGTGTCTTTATATCATATCATATTCTTCATCTTCTTCCTCTACTTCTTCTTCTTCTTAATATGCATATATGAATCTAGAATCCTCCTCATCATCTAACTTCTCATTTTCTTTAGACTTCACTGGATGAGGCAATGTCTCATCAGTTACAACATCGATACAATCTTCAACCCTCTTTGTCCTCTTGTTGAAGCATTTCTATCCTTTTCTCTTGAATGAATATCCAAGGAATATACCCTCATCTACTCATGAGTCGAACTCTTCAAAGTATTTATCATTTCACTTGATATAATATTTACTCCCAAATACCTTGAAGTGCTTTACAAATTTTGGTCTTCCTTTCCATACTTCATAAGGGGTTTTATCAATGTTAGGTTTGAATTGTGTTCTGTTTATTAAGTAAACAATTTCTTGAGCTAATTCTCCCTATAAGGTGTGTACAAACTTCCCTTCATCCATCATTTCCCTAGCCATCTCTAGAATAGTTGTATTTTTCCTTCTAACCACTCCATTATGCTATGGTGTTCATGCTACTGAGTATTGCCTCATTATCCCATGTTTTGCAAAGAAATATTCACATTATTTTGAGGTGGAATTAGCCCCGCCCCCCAACCCCCCCCCCCCATAATCATATATCATGAATTTAATCTTGAGTTCCTTCTCATTCTCAACTTTAGCCTCAAACAATTTATACTTATTTAGGCCCTCTCACTTTTCTTTCAACTACATTATCCAACTAACCCTAGTAAAATCATCAATAAATAAGATAAGGTACCTTTCTCCTCTTGAGCTATTTGTTCTTGTGGGACCAGAGATATTTGAATGAACTAACTCCAAAGGTCTAGATGATGATAAATCCTTAGTTTTGAACCATGTCTTTGTCTATTTCCAAATGAAAAAGCCTTCCAGATTCAACTATCGGGCTTTGATAGTCTTGTTAAGCCTTTGAATTCATTTAACTTACTAATCTTAACTAAGCTATCAAATTTTTCATGTCCCAACCTTCTGTTCCATAGCCATGTTTGATTTGTTTTTCTCAAGTAATAATTCACTCTGGAATTGTCAAACACATACACATTGTTGTAAGTCCTTATTAACTTTGCAAACAATTTTCCATTTTTTATTTTTTGTATCTCATAATTCCTAGAGTGTATAGGCAGATCATATCTATTGTCACAGATTTGTATTACTCACAATAGGTTTTTCTTGAAAAAAATCGACACATGATACATTGTGTGCCTTCCTCTTTTTATCTAGACTAACTATGCCCTTTCCTTTAATTCATGTATGAGCATTATTTCTGAAAGTGACAATGCCTTTACTTTTCTCTTTTAGGAACACGAACTTACTATTTTCTACAATTATATGCTTGAAGAAGCCACTATCTATGTAACATTTTAATTCATGGTCATGTGCATATAAACAAAGTCCACATTTATCATATTTCTCAATCTTTTGTTTCGACCTCTTCATTCCTCTTAGATGTACTAACTGTTTAAAGATATATTGTCTAGATGGACATAAAAACTTGCTACTACATTCATTTTCCTTGTGGAAAAATTTATTACATTTGAAATAGTCAATTTCATTCAGCAAGGGGGAAAATAAATTTCTACTCCCATAGAATGAATTTCTAGACCTAGATTTTCATAGTATCTAGATCTCAAATTTTCACCTCTTTCGAATTTGGCTTTTCTGCAGTTATTGACTCTATGTCAAAAAACATGACATGAATAGCAATGACCATAGAAAATTTTTGAGTACTAGAAAGTTGAGAATTAATGAGCTTGGGCAGATTGATTGTACCTTGGTTAACTTGTTTGCTAATTTACATTTCAGTATAGGTGATCCATAAAGAGTCGTGGATATTCCATTGGACAATTCAGCATAATCGATCCGATAATAATATATTAGAATACAGAAATTTTACACTATTACACTTTATTAAATTTTAATAATTGTGGATTTAATTGTAGTTAGTGCATCCATGCAAACATAAATAATGACAAAATAAGCTCACACTCAGGAGAAAACCTAGCTGGAAGATGAGGTCGCTTTTTTCTCTTTCTCTGTCTATAAATATGGTTGCTGGTACAAATGAAGTAATGCCTATGGCCCATGGGCTACTAGAGTGCACATATCCTCTTTGTGTGCTCTACCTCCTATCTCTCTTAGCTATCTTTGCTCATCTATGGAACAAAATGCTCTCGAAAGGATGCAATGCCTCTTCCTCCTAGTGGCCCGGTTAAAACATAGCCCGGTAGCCTACTAGTGGTTAAATTTGACTACATCAACTCTTAAATAGAGTTACAATATAGAATATTATAGAGTATTTTACATCACAAACATGTGGTTATCCCCTTTTCCATAAATAATGGGGTTGACATGACATCCTACTGAACTATAGGTGTGAAAACAGGAAGGTCAACTTCTAAGTGGCATAATTTTTTCGTATGGACTCCAGTTGACATGCTTATCACACCCTTTGAAAGGTATTTGTGTGTAGAATAGAATGAAAATGTGGTGCACTAAAACAACAAATTTTTACCCCCAAAAAACTTCGTTTGATGCCTCAAAATGCTCCTGGAAGGTTTCAGAATCTGTTTCTCCATATTGGGTCTTGCTGGTAAAAATGTTTCCATGAGCCGATTCCTACACTTTTTCCACTCCATATGCATCAATATGGATAAAAAACAATATAATGATCCAATTCGGATTAATGGGGGAGTATTTGAAAACTTAACTGACTTGCTTTAATTTGTTTATGTGTCATTCATTTGTCATCATTGACTTTTTCTTGCAATGCCTTTCCATAGCTTCAAAGACCTAAAAAGCTCATGGACTGGTATTGGTCTTTCCCGTAAATGGTTTTTGTAGCTCTAAGTATCCTAGACTTGCCTTTTTGTTTGGGTATCTTCCACTATATAGAATGTGGTCTAGTTTTTTCATTCCTTCAGCAAATGTTTTGTCAAAATTAACCTTTGTTTCTAATTTCTCATGGTTTGATCTCAATGATACCATATCTAGTTATACTATGGCAGTTCGCTTCCCATTTCATGATTAATTCATTTAGAACCTCCTCTTTCCTTTTGCTTCATCAAGCTTGAGTTTCAAAGAAAACATTTATTCTTTATATGATTATGGAATTATTTTCTGTTTTATCTTAATGAACTATTTTTTCAAAAGTTTATCCTTATCCTCTAGCTTATTATAGTTCTATTCCTTTTATTATAATTGTTGTGATAGAATGTACTTTCTCCTAATAGCTTCTTTAAATTTTTATCTTTCATAAACAAATCTTCATTAATAGAGTTGTACATACCTTCCTCAGCTCGCAACAACTACTCTTGTAGTTACTTTTCCTTCTTTCGATCCTTTTTTAGTTCATCAAGTGCATTGATGGGATCTCCTTCAAGATTCAATATACCTTATTCTTTGTCCTAGAGGTATGAGTCATTTATTTACCTAGATTGAAATTTGAATGCCATGAGTAAGAATTCATCATGCTAATATTATGAAGTCTCTCCACTATTTCATTTTGAATTTGACTTGTCCTCTTCGATTTAGAGCCTTGTTTTGAAGGATTTATTCCTCTGAGATTTTTGAGCTTTATACTTGGGTTTTTGATCCTTTTGCCTTTTTTGTTTCTCTTTATATGGAAACTTGGAGGAAGCATTCCCAAATCTTTTGCAGTCAAAGAATTTGAAGGGTTAATTTCCCTTATACTTAACTAAACCACATTCTAGATTTCTGGAAAGGTAAGCCATCTCCTAATCAAATTTACAACTGGAACACTCTTGGTGATCTGTGTTCCATAGTCTTGTTTGACACATTAAATGGTGCCTAGTTTGGATTAAACTTCTCTTTTCCTGTCCTCATCATGTAGGTTGTGATCGTTTTGTGTAGTTATTCCATTGTGAGAGACTTCAAGTTTGCTATCTGTTCTATGGATAATATTTTAGCATTGAAACTCATAAGAAATATCTCAATACCTTCTGGACAACTACATCATTTTTAAGGTCCTCTCCAAGTCCTCTAATCATATTTTCCACCTCATCAACTCTAAGAAAATATTATACTATATTTTCTTCTTCAGTCATTTGTAAGATATTGAACCTCATTCTCAAAGCTTGAAGCTTAGTTTGCTTAACTTTCTCATATTATTCATAAATATTCTTAAAATTGTCCCATACTTACTTGGTCAACTAACAATGCATTACTTTTACTAGTTTAGAATGATCAAATGCAAATAGAATGCCATTCTTGGCCTTTGCATTGTTCCCATAAACCTTTTCAACATCAACATTTGTAGGATGGGTATCTAGGACAACATAGTCAACTAATACAAAACTCGAAACAT
This sequence comes from Pinus taeda, assembly GCA_000404065.3. Classification (NCBI taxonomy): domain Eukaryota; kingdom Viridiplantae; phylum Streptophyta; class Pinopsida; order Pinales; family Pinaceae; genus Pinus; species Pinus taeda. Next base: position 261,339 of record APFE031550716.1, read on the forward strand.
CTACACTTAGAGACATGAGATAGGATTCCACCTTGACTTTCCATAATACATAATTTGGATCATCAAAGACTGGTATCTTACTCAAGTAAGCATATTGAGTTTCTTATCTAGCCATGATTCCATATCAATCTACCTTTCAGTGGTTAAGATGTTCCTAAAGGAACCAGGCTCTAATACCAAATGTTGGTAATCATGAATTACTATTGGGGTGAATAAATGATTAACAATTTATTTTCTTTTATGTTGACCACTTAAATATTCAATTGAAAATTATCATGAAACACATGAGAGACCAAAATTCAAATACATTTGAACACAATTATTAATGTGGAAACCCTTCTCAGAGGAAAACCACTAAAGATTATTTTTACATTATGATGGTAATCAAGGAACCAATTTTGATAATATCATATTTTTGTGAGCAGAAGCTCATAGACAGCCCCAACCCCCTTCAATTCAACAAGCCACAACTTTCCTAGAGGCTCCAACCTCTCATAAATGTAGGCGCCAACAATTTTCATACAATTTTCAATATGACAATAATGACCTACCTCAATATTATAAAATTAAAGTGTAAATGTGATTTATTGGCTCTCTATAGCCCGTTACCATTTTCTCTTATCATACACACTCACCTATCTATTTCATAGTTTCTCCTGATCTACTGCACTCTCTTTGCGCTCCACTAAGCATATACAGTAATGGCAGACAACCATACAAACTCCTATGCATAAATTACTCTATTTTTCCAGATTTTTTTTTTTTCACATACATGCCTCTCTCTCATAGACTACTCTAGTCCCCCCACTAAATTATATTATTACAACACTTTAGCGAAAGTTTCCTCATGCTTTGTCACGTAGTTTGAGAACCACATTAAATGAATTAGACCTTGTGAGAAAGTAAACACTAGAGCACGAAAATAGTAATCATAATCATACAAAGTGTTTTCTTGCATGATTCAATTGATCCTTAATTTCTCAATATGAATCCCTTTGTTAATTAAATGGTCATAGTACATGTTCAAATTCTTCCAATAAATACTACATTCTCATTATGAAGTGTCTAAGGTGTTTCCTCCAATATCATCTATCCAATACTAGGGGAATCCCATTACTAAAAATAATGTGCTATACCAACTGCGTTAATGGTGATATTCTTCCTTCAATCAATGTAGTTTAATTCCTTATCATGCTTTATTTTTTGGCACTGAATTCTGATCAAGCTACTTAGTTTAGAGATTTTTTTAGATCACTTTCTTTTAGCACGTTTTGTAGCTATATCTCCAGAATTGGTCAATTTCCTAATTTAATGAATTCTCCCTAATATTCCATCCTGTAATCCTTAAGGACTTGGAATCATACACCCAAGGGGCTAGAACTAAGGGCCTAACTTGTAAGTGCTTCACACTACAACTCAAAGTTTGGGAAATATTTTGATTAGCAGATAGTTTGATTTCCAGATCATTGACTGGCCAACTTAACACTCTTTTTGAGTCTTTTTGCATTAGATCCTACACAAGTCAGGAGGTTGGAGGTCAAAACTAGAACTTCTCCCCTTAAATGGCTCAAAAGCCAGGACTAGATCAAATCTCCAGACTGCAATTTTTTTCCTTTATTTTTAGATGTCTAACTTGTTCTACTTCAAATCAAGAGGGAGTCAAATACATAGGAAAACTTTAGCAGAATGATCTCTTAAGACAAACTTCAAGGTTTCTGCCACATCATCATTCTGATGTCATTTATGCAATGTGTCACCTACTCATGCTGCCACATATAAGTTAGAAGTAGACCCCTTTGGCATTTGAAAATATCAACAATACATGCGACATGTCCCAAGTTTTGGGTTCCATGTCAACCTATGTTGACATCATCTCACTGTTATTGCTACCACATATATCTACAACACCTGCCTTAGATGTGTCTAAAATAGTTTGGGAGTTGAATGTTTGGTGGTTAGTCCTTTGTCCTCCAACTGGAACCTCTCATTCATATGACCTCATGATTGTCAATCTGCCAATTTAGCCAAAGGCCCAACAACCCCAACTAAATCGACTTCTTCACAAATATGCCTAAGTCAAAAATTTCTTTAATAAAAAAATTTCTTGTAAAACACAAGGTATATGCAGAAGCTTGAGTCCTAGAACTCTGTCAAACTTTAGCTAACGATAAATCCATAACCTTTTGGATTTTTCAAGTCTCCATTATACCATTAGAATGGTATTTCCAAGATCTATCCATCTGAGAAAATTGTTAACGAAAATGATTAGATCCCTTGAAGTAGAAGTTCCTTCAATGATCCAAGTGGATAATGGTGGCCACCAACCTACTCCACTAGGGCACCCACCATTGTTTCTTTCAGATTTTTAGTTTCCTTATTTGTAGCACAATTTACTATTTTTGGTAGTTTTTCGGGTTCTAAACTGCTAGAGCCATTTTTAGGCCCTAAATGAAGTTTTTTCTAGAAAACGGGGACCAATATGGGAAATAATTTGACGTTTTCCACTCGAAAGTTGTAGTCCTCAAATAGATATTTCGAACAAGGTATTGTATATATCAAACAGAGATCATATCCCAAATTTATGACCCCGGGAAGTTGATGTACCAATTTACCCAAATGGGGCCCATAGTTTGCCGCTTCATCTCCCAAGGTTAGGTTTTTGGATGTTTAGGGTTTTCCATTATTTCTCAATAATAAATAGGCCTTTGAACCTCATTGTAACATAGTTGAGGGGCATGTAGCCACCACATCTCCTCCCAGAGATAAGCTACCATCGCCTGAGCTAGTCTTATTTCGATTTTGTTTGTAAGCATACTTCATATTTTGATATTAATGAAATGAAGTGTTATTTATGTTGCATCTCTATATTTATGGTTAAATCTGTAATTTGTTGCATTCCTTTTTAAATTTGGATTAGACATATCATATCGGTCTTCTACTTCTCTATTTTTTTCTTTGCATGTCCCCAACGAGTTCGGGATATAAGGAGTTAGGGCTTGAACCTTTACAAGACCAGCCTCACAAATCCCGACAACCTCTTATGGGGAAAGAAAAGAAATATGGGGGAGCAGAAGATCCTATCAAAATATTGCTCAAAAAAGCCCTCGAGAAGCAAAGGAATGCAGTGATGGATAACTTTGCTCAAATCCTTCAACGGTTGCCCGCTGACGTCGCACCCACATTAAGTCGCCACTCTGCAGGCCTCACTCATTTTAAGGTAAAAGTAAACTTTGACATTCCCAAATTTGAGGGCCAAATAGATGCAGAAGTCAGAGATAAATGGTTAAATCTACTAGAAAGATATTTTTCTGTTCATATTTTTTCTAGCTGGGAAAATATTACATTTTCTCTTCTCAATGTTGTCCTCCATGTCAAGGACTGATGGGAAACCTACTATGAGGAGAAGGATGAAAGTAAGCCCTCAATGTTTTCAACCTCACCTACTTGGAATTCATTCCAGGAAGCCATCAAGGAGTAGAACTACCTTGTTGGGAGCTATGAGGATAAATACAAAAAGTGGACCATGATGCGGCAGGGAAGGGACCAAGATATGTAAACGTTTACCGTTGTTTTTCATACCCTTTGCATGAAGTTGGGTATCAAGGATTTTGAGAAAAATTTGGTACTCAAGTATCGTAGTTCACTACATAGGTACATCCAGGATGAGATGGAGTTTCTAGACATCTGCTCTCTAAACATGACATATCGATACACTATCAATATCAAGCAGAAGCTTAAATAGAAGAAGTGAGACTTTGGATCTATGAATCTGAGGTAAGGGAAGGGTGCCCCAAAAAGGCAGAACATAGGACAAATCCAATATGGGGTGACGGGACAACCCACCAAAGCTGCAAGCAAATAAAAACATTGCGAAGTCGAAGAAGGACACATGAAAGTGGTATGGGGTCCATAAGAGCTTTACTCACAACACAGGTGAGTGTCGGGCCAAGCAGTCACTAGTGGTTGAGATGAAGGCTTTTGAATGAGGTGCATGTTCTAACTCTAAGCCAGAACCCAAAAAGGGAATGAGAAAGGGAAGAATATCATTGATGCGGAGCCCAACGCCATCGTTTCCACCATGCAGATTGATAACAAGGAACCTGAAGATCGAGAGGAGGAGGAGCACCTCTTCCACTCCTAGATGAGGGTAAAGGGTTCCCACTACAATTCATTGTTGATAGCAGGAGCCAAAAGAATCTCATTTCCACAAAGGTCATGAAGCAATTAAGTTTACCAACCATAGCACACCCGCAACCGTACACCATCGAGTGGCTTCACTAAGGACATGATCTTCGCGTCAGCCAACAGTGTCGCCTTCTATAAAACATCAAGCCCTTTACAAATGAGGTATTATGTGACATTTATCCCCTTGATGTTTGTTATGTATTATTAGGATAACCATACTTATGGAATTTGCATGTTGTATATGAGTCAAAGCCTTGCGTTGTCATTGTTACCTTGGGAAATAAGTTGTACAGGATACCGAAGGTAGCATTGCCTACCACCATTTCTTTGGTTACTGCAAAATATTGTAGTAAGTTCATTTCCAAAACTGGGAAATTTATTTTCCTGATGATACACCAAAAGGGAAAGAAGAAGATGGTGGCCACGACCTCCAAAAAGAGCCACTCTATATGACAACAACAGATGGACAAGGTCATAGAGGAGTAAGAGGACATCTTCACCTCTACCGCAGGGGTGCCTCTACACTATCAGGTAAAGCACTCCATCGATCTGACCCTAAGTGTGTTGTCTCCCAATGGACCAATCTATCGGTGCTTTGTTCTGGTCAATGACCAAATCAAGAGGCAGATTCAGGAGTTGCTGCAAAAAGGTCACATTCAGTTGAGTTCAATTCCCTGTGGGATCTCGATCGTGTTTGTACAGAAAAAAGGATGGGACTTGGAGACTCTATATTGACTATTGAGCATTGAACAAGATCACTATCTAGACGAGGTACCTAATCCAATAGATTGATGACCTTTTGGACCAACTCAAGGGGGAAAATATTCCAGCAAGATTGACTTGAATTTTGGATATCACCAGATACAAATTGAACCCTTCGATGCATGGAAGACTACCTCCAAATCTAAGGAGGGCCTTTTTCAATGGCTGGTTATGCCTTTCAAGTTGAAAAATGCTCATACAACCTTCATGAGGTTGATGGATGAGATATTGCAGCCATTCACCAACTCCTTTGTAGTGGTCTACTTGGGTGACATCCTGATCTTTAGCCAGAGTTGGGAAGAGCTCCTCCACCACATCTGACAGGTTATCCACATTGTGACAACATAAGATGTGTGCCAATTTGGAGAAATGCAGTTTTGGAATGACCCAGGCTCAGTATCTGAGATACATTATTGATGAACTAGGGGTGCATGTGGATCCAACCAAGATCCAATTCATTGAGAACTGGACAATCCCAACCATTGTGATAGAGCTCCACATCTTTCTAGGTATTGCCAATTTCTACTGCAGGTTCATGTTGGGGTTCTCTCATATCACTTGGCCCTTTAGTCAATTCATTAAGGGAGGAGTAAAAGAAAAATTCTTTTGGTTTGAATCTCAATATAAGGCATTCGCAGAGTTGAAAGACCTCCTCTACTCTACACCAGTGCTCACATTACCAGACTTGGAACAACCATTTGAGATCGGGATAGATGCCTCTCACTGTGCTATTGGGGCAGTCCTTCGTCAACAGGGACATCCAGTGGCATATCACAGTGAGACACTTTCAAACACAGTCAAGAAGTATCCCACTTATGAAAAAGAGATGTATTCCATTGTGCAAGCCTACCGACAATGGAAGCATTACATTTTGGGGAAGGAAAAAATCATCGACATAGACCACTGACCACTTTAATTCATACAAACATAAGGGAAATTGCAGAATGATCATCATCAGAAGCGCTCCACATACCTACAATAGTTCCATTCGAATATCAAGTACAAGAAGGGTAGAGCCAATAATGTTGCAAACTGCCTCAACCAACCACTGATCATGGCATTAACCACTGTGCTCAACTCTTGTGGGCATGAGAAGTTTGATTGGCCACTTCTCTACAAAAGTGACCAAAGATTCGGCCACACATACCAGACGATTTTGGAGGGCCAACAAGTTCCATATTTTCACCTCTAGGATGCACTGTTATGCCACCTAGAATGCCTTTGTGTGAATCCTTCAATCGAGCATTCCAATATGATTTGGGAAGTGTATTACAGTCGGGTCACTCGGCATTTCAGGGTTGAGAAAATGGCCGCAGTCCTGCATAAGTATTTATATTGGACGAATCTTTGGTAGGATGTTGAGAAGTACATCAGTTCCTGCATTGCCTTTGTTATTGCCAAACTGACCATCAAGAAGCAAGGCTTCTATACTCTGCTCCCTACCCCTAGTCGACCTTCAGAATCCATATCCATGGATTACATGTGGTGCATTCCTTCTACTAAGCATGGTAATGACTGTGTTTTTGTGTAAGTCGACATATTCTCGAATATGGTCATAATGGCGGCCTGAAAGAAGCATATCACAGAAGAAGCCACTGCTAAACTCTTATTTGAACAAGTGTGGGTACACTTTGGGATCCCACAGTCTATAATCTCAAATTAGGATAGCAAGCTCCTCAGTATAGTTTGGTCTAATCTTTGGTTGATTTTGGACACTAAACTTGCTAAGTCCATAGCTTTCCATCCCCAAACTGATGGCCAAACAAAGATCATGAACAAGATGACGGTACACATTCTACGCATGTATGAGTTAAAGCATCCACACACATGGGATGATATCCTCCCCTATGTCTAGCACAACTATAATCAGGCTCTCCATAGTTTGACTAGACATATCCCTATTCAAGTGGGCTTGGGATTCCATCCACTATGTCCCATTGATGTGTCCATACCATTTATAGCTACTCAGTCAGATTTGACTCATGTCCAGTCCAAAGCAGACAAGACAAACAACTTCATTGAGCACATCCAAAACATTTGCTAGCAGGTACATGACATTCTAGAGAAATCAAATTCCAATTACAAGTAGCGACATGGTCAACATTGGTTTCCACACAAGTTTTAGGTGGGCGACAAAGTCTGGTTGCATTTGCAGAAGGAATCCTTTATTGGAGCCTATTGGAATCTTAGACCACTTTGATATGGTCCTTACACCATTGCCAAGGTTGTGGGAGACAATGCATTTGAGCTCATCATTCCCCTATTCCTTGGCTTGCGCCTAGTGTTCAATGTAGACTGCCTTCAACCATACTTCCCACCATTGTTGGACACATCAAATATTGTAGAAATGCTCACATTTGTAGAGTTAAATGTAGACTGCATGGAACAAGCCAGAACTTATCGGATCATGGACATGCAGATGAGGAACAAATGACAACAAAGGATCCAACTATATCGAGTTGTCAAAGTAGGCCAACTTGTTCACTAGGGAAAGTGGCTCACCAGGGACCAAGTTCAACAAAAGTTTCTTCATCTCATGGAGGAACTCAACGCAATGGGGACCATTTCTTCCTAAAGGTGAAGGAATGATCTAGGTGGATATTGGTGGACACCCACCTATTCCACTTGGACCCCGACCATTGTTTCTTTCGTTTTTTCAATTTCTTTATTTGTAGCACAATTTACTATTTTCATAGTTTTTTGGGTCTTGAACGTTCAGAGCCATTTTGAGTCCCTAAATGACATTTTTTGGAAAAGGGGTGCAAACATGGGTCATAAATTGTTGTTGGCAACTCGAAACTTGTATTCCAGATAAATATTTATAACAAGGTATTGTACGCATCAAACAGAGATCGCATGCCAAAGTTATGCCCCTAGGGAGTTGATGTACCAATTTACCCAAACGGGTTCCATAGTCTTGCGCTTCATCTCATAGGTTTAGGTTTTTGGATTTTTAGGGCTTTCCATTGCTTCTCAAAAATAAATATGCCTTTGAGCATCATTGCAACATAGTTCATAGGCATGTAGCCACCACATCTCTTCTCATAGATAAGGTACCATTGCTCGAGCTAGTCCTATTTCCATTATGTTTGTAAGCATCCTTAAGTACTTGATATTAATGAAATGAAGTGTTACTTCTGCCGCATCTCTGTATTTATGGTTATATCTGTAATATGTTGCATTCCTATTTAAATTCAGATCATTCAAATATTGTGATCCGAAACCATCATAGTTATATTATTTTTTACATCCTTACTCAAACCTGCTACTATGATGGTTCTTTACTAAAGACTGCAACTACCAGAGAACGCCCCCTCAACATTGACATTCCCTAGAAAGCTCCATGGAATCCACATATTTGATATCAATGACAACATTTTGACATCAATGATAATATTCTTCCCACCAGAGTTCTACCTAATCACCCTTCTAACTTGTTAGCACAATTTCGTAATTCCTCTAGGCCGAGGAGAGGAACCCAAAGGTAATGACAAACCACTTGGAAACTAGAATATAGCCCTTCGATATTTAGCGAGGGATATCTCTATATGAATCTTTAGTCAAATAGATCTTAGGCTAGGAATGGCATGATCCAAGTAGCTTGAGACATACTCAAAAGTCCAAGATAGCTCAAAATAGGTGAAAATTCAAAATGGTCATATTGATCATGAACTAGGACAAGATCATAGTGCTCGTCACCTTGATTCAAATGACGTGAACTACACTCAAATCTGATTTTGTATGAGAGAGATAGGGCCATTTAAAGTTTAAAAAGGCAAGGAAAAATCGGGGCCCACAGTTTGTCACATAGTATCCGAGTTAGCAGGTGGGGCCCACAAGCTTACTTGCAAATCAAGTGTTTTATTGCCAGACCATGACACATGGCCCTCTTTCATTGGCTTCTTTTACCTAAAAAAAAAGAAAATAATTAAATATAAAAATGTCATATAAAACAAAAACAAAAATACAAAAACCACATATCAAAATAACAAAATCATTTCATATAAAAATAAACCATACATGTAGTGGGTTTGGTACAACTCAACGAATATGTTAAATGGAGCATGGTTGAATGTAAGATATGGTATGGTTAAAGTAAAACCATAAATAAAGTGGAACATCACCACCCAAACTATAATTAAATGGTGTTTCAACATAATTCAAAACCATTTGACCTTCATGTAATCGCCAATGTTAAACAAATCTTTCGGCACATAAAAACAAATGCAAAAACGTTAAAACGTTTCATGTTGAAAAATCCCAACGTGCCAATTTTAATAATGCAGTTAAAACAAAAACACCAAAATTGAATGTGTGGATTGGTGGGGGTTCGACCTTGGGACCTTAGCCTAACAATTATAGATTCCTACCATATGTTATTTAAAAACACTTATTTCCCAGCCAGAAGGGGGAGGAGCAGAGAGAACCCAAGGACTGGCAGAACAGAGATAGAATAGAAGCATGCCAAGCCTATGGAATTGTGAGTTGTAGGAGGGAAGAACCATGATGCAGTTCCAGGGGGTAGATTGATGGCACACTTTTATAGACGAATCTTAGAGAGAATATTCTTTGATGCCTATAAGATTCTCTAGGGAGGTAACTTTTTATTTTGTTAGAATTATAGGATATTTATAGTCATTTTAACTAGAATTTTGTAGGGAACGCAATGGAAAAATTTGAATCACCATCTAAGCAGTAGATTTTTACATTCCCGACAATGAAGAATCTTTAAAGAATCTTAAGGGAATCTTCCAAATTCCTTAAAGGCTAAAAATCGATAAAGTAAGAATGCAGCCGAGTTGACACTTGAAATTCTTAGAATCTTCCAAGGATCATGATGGAAAGATCATATTTGTGATCTGGGTTGTAGATCTCCAGCCAACCCAGAGAACAAAATCTTTGTAAAATCATGGGGAATCTAAAAGATTCTAAAATGCCCAGATTTTGATAGTGTAAAAATTCGACAAATGGATAGTTGATTTTACACCACTCGATGGCAGGAATTCAGTGTTGCAGTCAGTTTTTGCAGCTGAGCCTTCCATTTTTTGGCCAAATTTAGAGGTGAAGGTGCATGAATCAGTCAAGTCATGTTTTCCTTCATAATTGTTGAGATGATGTATCCTGAGATTCATGATTGATGTTATATTGTGGGATCATTATTTCCAACATATGTGAGATGTATTTAGCTTGTATTACTATGTATTTTTCTTGATATTCCTATATAACTATGCTGAAGGGATACTCATTGCCACATTGTGTGAGACATAGCCCACATGGGTGAAATCTATTATCAAATGTGACATGTTCACGATTTGCTGATTTTCGTCATGTTTCATCTTGCTTAAGCATGCATAGGTGTTATTTTATGCTCCTTCAAATGCAATTTTAACAATATCATAAAAGTAAAAGATATTTGATAATTATGGTAGCTAAAGGATCCTAGGTCATGGTGCTGAGAAGCATATAGGTTTTTTAAACTTTGATGGCAAGGGAGAAGACAGATCCATTAGGCATACAGTCATATAAAGTTGACTATTTTCCTAGTGAGAGGATGAAAGGTCGAGGGATATTTTGACAGGGGGAAGGTAGGAATTCCTATTGGTGTTATCAATTTAATTTAGTATAGAAGGGTGAGTAGAAGAATAATGGAAACAAGATATAGAGCGCCATGTTGTGGGATGAATCCTAAATGCCTTTAAGAAGAAAACATAGATTGTTTGGAAAACTATATCAGATAAATTTTAAAATGAATTTTGAGATACATTCTAGTTTTAACTAAGCATGAAGACATACATTCAAAGCATTGAAATGACAAGAGACAAAAATTATAACATAATAAAGACACAGGAAGCCTTGTAAAGTAACACCTCTATCTTTTCCAATCAATGGAAAATATAATAAAAATAGAATGAACATAATATCTCTTCTTCTAAATCCTGACCAACCCTTTTCTTCATCATAACTTCAACATAAATAGATAAAAAAAATCAATCCCCACCTCTAGGAACCAAATTCCCTAAAAGGGTTTTTGCTTCTATCTAATAGAATGAATATAGAACTATTTTTTCTGAAAAGTAGGAACTGTTTGACCGAGGATTTTTCAAGAAAATTTAAATTAAATACAAAGTCTAAATTGAGTTTCAAAGTCCTAAGATGACTCAAAACATTAACCATGACCATAAAAATAAATTACATGAATTTTTGACATAGATTCCATGATTAAAAGGCTGACTGTGTGGAAGTACGATGCCAATGTTGCTCAACCTCCTATTAAAGAAAAAACACAACATAGAAGCACGACAAATTAATTATTCAGATATCTCCGGTCACTTCCTCAATTTCTCAATGACTAATGCACATGTGAAATTCCCTCGACGTAATCAACTTCCTCTTTAGAAACCTCCTTTCATTATGCAAAGTTTCCAACTCTCAAAACTCCACCTACACCAAAAGCACAATGCATGTATGAAAGCACAGTAAAAATTGTCTTTCATGTCTTTAACCTTTAATGAGGTCTCTCAACAAGATGCCCGACTTGCTTATGATGCTGATAATCCTAATAACCCTTTTCAAATCCCCACTTACCAAATAGATGACAAAATTTCTCATTCCCATCAAAAACCCTGATGCTTTGCCAGAATACAAAATTGTTGTTTGAGCTACTTATTTTGAAAAAGTTACTTAAGAACTTTGACTAAGTGTGCTCCTAGAAGTACTTCATGCAAAATATGCCCCCTCAACTTACATTTTGATTTGACACTCTAAGTGGCCATACATATCGTACAAATTTGCGCCAATGATGATAAGACAAAACATTATGGACTCACTCATTACTTTTTTGTGACACATGACCCTATAGTCACTTAACTGAACTTTCTAGGGTATTAAAAACTATCTACATGATCTTTCACACACTCTGACATGATTACATCAACAATGAAATTGTTATTCTACACTAAGACCAATAGCTTGATTTTACAAGATCATAGCAAAACCTTTACACATTTTCCAAAATAATTTGAAAATACAAAACTTATTTTTTTTACTACTATAATATAGGATACTAACATAGCTTACATGGTTAAAATCTAAGCAAACTATATTAGCATGGATCCAATAGTTTTATAATCCATATTAACCTTCCTCAAGTTATTGCATATAAATCCAATAGGAGTAATGTTGGACATAATGAAAATAGAATTTCACTTACATGTATACCTAATAGGTAGAGGAATTGGAGCTAAATTTAAGTAATTTTTCAATTTTGTTTATATAAAAGTATTTCTCCATTTGGAATATCCACGTTATTGTATTGCTACCATCAAACTTCCTCATATAGAATATAGAATGTAATATTTCCCTAGTGCTAATTTGAGTTTGTCTTAATGTGGATCTTGGATTGAAAAGAAATGATTATAGTTATGTAACTCAATATTTGTTCTCTCCAACTTTGATAGTGTACTCCCCATATATGATTGAGTATCATCACTATGGTTCTCCTTATGTTCATGATTTCCTTGGATCTCAACACCAATTTTATGGAGATCTTTTAATTGAATGGGTTGTAATTCTTTTACTTTTTTATTAATCGATTTTTATATAACTTCCTTATTTTCATTCTTTTTCTTTTCCATTTTATCCATAATTTATATTTTAAGGTTTTATTGAGAAGAGTAATAAATCCACCTTTTTCAACATACACCAATCCATTTCATTAACTTTCCTCTCTTATTGGGACAACCAAAATTCTAGGTATTCACTTTCCTTATAAGTATTAGATGAGCCTTTAGGGAGTTTCATTGGTGTATTATCATTTGGATATTTCTTTGGACCAATATGAGAAAAAAAATAATAGTACCCCTCTTTATCATAATTTATAGTCACCCAAAAAAACATATCTTCTAATCGAAAGTACTTTTATTCTACGCACCTTCAAAAGCTTTATTTTGAGAATATCTAAATGAATAATCATTTTATTGATATATATTTCATATTTGAGTCCTACATTTGAAAGTATTGTTTGTAATACTCTAGTACGTTTTCTCTATGATTCCATAGGTTTGAGTACAATTTGATGCACCAAATAGAGGTTATGATAAGTTTCCCAAAACTTGCTGATATTTGGGTTCTTCCCATGATAATTTTTTTTTAATATACCACATCCTTAATTATGCAAATATATATCTGAAATTTTTACTTAAGGTGTTGACATATTCCTCCTAAATCTCTAAAGATTTCATACTCTAAAGTATCGTAGAAAAGAAGTTATAGAAAAATTACCAAGTTGACCTGTTTAAAAGCAATTTTAGTATCCTTCATAAACTTAACTTCCACACACCATATATCATAAAATATAGTAAACCAAAATTTCAAATTTAAGCCATATGTTCTACAATATTTCACCTTAATAGAATCCAAATTTGACCTTGTGGAATTTCCCTAATAAAAGGTTATAGCAAAAAATGCCAAGCTCAGCTATTTGAAACCATTTTCAAGATAATTTATGAACCCTTACCTCCTTAGGGCATATCTTTAAAAGTATAGTGAAACAATATGTGAAATTTTAACCAAATTCTTCTTGAGACATCAAGCCAAAATTATCCATATTTCATTATCTAAAACAACCTAAAAAGAATTATAGGGAAAATGCCAAACATCGTTATTTGAAATTGATTTTAGGAGCATTCAAGAACCCTAAAGTCCTTAGATATATATCTAAAGTTATAGCAAACTAGGATATCAAAATTTTACCTAGATGCTTCTTCATATTTCTCGTCAATATGTTCCCAATTTTACCGTCTTAAACTTTCTTGAAACAAATTTATAACGAAAATGAAAAGTTTACTTTTTTGAAGTAGAAAAATCCTATGATCATAAGCTCTAATACTAGATGTGGTGAAACTTTCACCTAAAAAATGACAAGAAACCAATAATTTAAATCCTCTTATAAAGATAAATCCCCTTCTACAATGAAAACAATGTACAAGACAAGATTTTATGATACTAAGAGAAGGTATCCTTACTCTATGAGAGAAGGGTTACAATTATAATAAAATGGGACAATGAAAGGATCTATCCTGTGCAAAAATATAACAAAAGAAATCAAATCAATGAATTTCTAGGGCTTAACATATGACTTTAAGGTTAGCATTGGGATTATATAGCAGGTAACATTGATGTAAATATCTAAACCCATTATGAGAACTTTAATACTTAATTCATAGTGTTACATTTAAGCCAACAGCTACTCCACATCAAAATTACAACTTATGCAAGAAGAAACACTTAAGAAAAGAATGAAAACACTACTACAATTAGTTGAATGCTAGTAAATGATAGACCTTGAATAGGTCAAAATGTAAAATCTATGTAAGGGGAATATATTTATCCTTAAATATGATGGTATTAAATATTGATCTATTCCATGTTAAGAAAAAATAGGCTATTTTCATAACCTTTACATACATACTCTATTGATCCTTTGACATGAAAACCAACTTCTAAATTGAGACTGGAAAATATAGTTGTAGGTTGGAATTTGTCTTGTGGTAAACTTCTCAAAGCCTTTCCATCAGCGATAGGGGAGCTATAAAATGGTAAAAGTCCCATACATTCCAAATCAATATTAGAAACCTATAATCCTTGAGCAATAACTTTAATGCATGGGATAGACTACTTCTAAAAGCTTCAATTGGTTCTAACTACTAAAAAAATATATTAATTCGGAAATGAATAAATATTCTTTTTTATGCCTCCAAAAGAGAAATGGGTAGCTCACAATATTAGAAAATGTAAGAACTATAGATTTAACCATAACCTCCACATGATGCTTTAGCCTCAAAGCCCAATCTTTGTAAAAATGACATTTTTATTTTTAAGCTTATTCTTGATGGAATTAAAATTTTTTGAGCTAGTGTAAATGAGTTTGACCTCACCCTTCATGAAAATCATAAACTTTTTGAGCTTAGTATTTTGGTTTATTTTTTATATATAAAAGAAAATAAAGTGATGCAAAAACCACCCTATAGATATAAGGAGGGGAGTCAAACCATATCCATTTTTTTTTGTTAGGCAGGCGAGACTCCCCACAAGTTTTGAACTAGTAACATTAACATCAAGGTGTGCCTTAATGGTACACCCAATCACTATATGTAAAATGCCCCATGGGTGTCAAAAAATAGTCATTTAATGAAATTCCTTCTTACAGGGAGAATTCAATTTCTAGGGAAGAAATTACCCATTGTTGTAATTCCTCAAGAAATTCAAAATGATAATCAAGAAAATACATCATGCTAGGATATTATACAAATGCTTGCGACCAAAATTGCAAAGATGATTTGGAAACATATAACCACATGTTCTTTAATAATTGTTTTTTTATTCTTACGAAAAATTGGATAACGAAACACACAAACATAAAAAAAACCTCAAAATAGGGATTGAGAAACTTAATTGTTCCTTCAAAACATGTATATTTTAAAAGAAGTATATCAAAAGTTACCAAAATAGAGATGAAAAATTATCTATTTAAATATATCAAACCAAGGAACCAGATGATATAGAGTGATTTCCTCCGAACCATTTTTAATCCAGTATGGAAACCACCCCATCCATAGTTGTGCTATGATACCATCGAGACAAAGTAGGAAAACATAGTTAATTTAGACTAGTTAGGCTAGAACCAAGAATTTTTCACTACTAGTTTTGACGAAATAGAAACACTTAGGTACCCACATTACCCACCTCACACAACATGAGTACTTCCTTCTTTTCTACATAATGCCTCATAAATTATTCCCTCTAGTGCTCTTCAAAGTTCATATAGAAATGCCAAAGCTAATACCTCAAAACATCAGTAGGATTCTCGTTAACTCTTAGCTCCTTTTCCAAGTCTAATGCTTCTTTTGATTTTTATTCCTTCTATGGTGTAGTAGTTCTATTTTTTTACTATCTTCCCTCTCATGAACTTATTTTTTCTCCTTCCAAAAACTCTTTTTCCACATTCAAATTTTTCCATGCATGAACAACAAAAAGGGAATCCCCAACTACAAGACTTCTTTGTTGTTTGATGAATGTAGGGAAGAAATATTTCTAATTTTTAGGCAGTGATGTCCTAATTTGAGTGTTAACTTATTGGGGCCTAACCTAGGTTCTAAGTTGATTTAGCCAAACAAATCCCGGTGCTACTGGTGCTTTCGGCAACAGTCTGCGAAGTGTGGACTGAGGTCTCACCCGAAGTAGTATGGGAGGGTGCTAGAACTAGGTCTCCAAACCGTATAGATGTCTCATGGTGTTGGAAATAATACCGAGAGGGGAATGAATCAGTATTAGCAAGTCAATAATATTTCATTTCCATAATCAGATCTATATATGCTACTTTAGTTAATGAAACTTGCGTGTATACACAACTATATTTAAGGCAACTAGCGTATACCTTACAAACTTATAACTTAGTTAATTCATCATATGTTGATCTTTAATATGTGCATCAAAACCATATAAATAGTAACCAGGTGCAATAAAAAAAAGAACAGACAATCACACACATGAACACAAGATATAAGGTGGAAACCCAATGTGAGTGAAAACCACCTGCTGCAATCATACCTATCTTATTTTAATAAAAAACTTCTTTTTACAATTTTTTTTAATATTTATTTATTTATTTATTTTTATTTTTTTGTACTGGTGCAGTCTTATACTAGTGTGCAGGCTTCTACCTACAGAAGGCTACAACCTTCTCTCATTCTCCAGCTTCTTCTGGAAGGGAGCTACAATCCCCTAGCTCTTGTACTAGCTGATGTGTTTAGTAGTACATAGGTGCTCGCCTACATAAGGCTACAACCTTCTCTTTTCTTCCAGGGACCACGTTTCATAAATTTTTAGACTGGATCCATCAATAACATCAATCAAACATCAAATATATTTGCATCAATCAATCTCCTTTGCACCAACCAAAACTAAATCAATCAATCACTTCTCAAAATGTTTTAACCATAATATAGTAACAGTAACCAGAACACAAGCTAGAACCTAGAACATTGCAACAGCAAAGAGAAGTAGCTAAAGCATATTTTATGAGGTATACGCTATTTCAATGTGTCCAACCTTCTTACATATGCTATTTTATCAAGACGAACTTGTAGATAGATCTGTGAATCAAATTTAAGATGTATATGTTGTTTTGATATGTAGAACCAGTGTGTATACTCGTCTTTGCTAAAGTGAACCTGCGTAAAGGTCTGTAAATGATGATTTAAACTTTACAAAAATTCCAAACATTAGTTATACCTAGATCATCATATTTACAGATTACAACATGCACCAGTTATTTAGATAAAATATCACAAACCACACAAAGATACTTCTCTTGAAGCCTTAAGATCTTGACCCATCATTAGATCTTATCCTTCATCAAGCACTAAGGTTCATCCCTGATTCAGATCCAACTATGCACCATAACCCAAATAACTTCTATTCTAGATCTTGCTCTTCATTAGATATTCAATACATGAGTGCATTTTCCTAATGATCTTCTCCTCCTTTTATAGTCTTACCCCTTACTAAATACCATGGACCAAAACCACTTACAACCAATACCTTGGACCAAATACCTAGGGTCAACACTTCAGATAAGATTCCTTGGACCAATAGCACGGATTAAAATACCATGGACCAAATACCACATACCAAAACTTAGTTTTCCAACATGTACGCGCCTTTCCTTCTGTGAAAGTGCTTGTGTACACTATATGATCCTTTTGGTCTGCTAACCCATGTGTACATCCCGCTTGGTCAATGGGGAACCTCTGTATACCTCTATTTCTTCAATCTGTGAGTCTGAACTATGATCAGTCATTTGAGTGAGTTTCCATCAAGGACAACACCTGTGTCATAGAGCCAAATCTTTGTCATAATGCCAACAATCTCCCCCTTTGGACTTGATGTCAACCCCAAGTCACTCTCCCCCTTTGTCATCAAGGGCAAAGGGTTATGCTCCCCCTAAGTTCATGCAAATTTCTTTGATATGCTGAAGTGTGCTGATTAAGCTCCCTGCTCCCCGTGAATATAAGCGAGGTTTGTAAATAGATGTTCTAAAAGAAGAACATGACTCTATAGATACACCATAAATGACCTTGCTATCACCAATGACTCATACATACATCCATCTCCCAACCAAGAGGGGATATAATAAGTGTTTATACATGTTAAAACAAGAACATTACATCATCCATCCCATGGATAGTGGGGTAACAAAATAGGTCATTACATGACCTCGACATTAAAAGATATACATGACATAGAGACTTAATATTTGAAACAATACCATGATAGTCATCAGCAACTATGATCAACAACATCTGTCAATCAGCATCCAGACCAGCAACCATGATCTCCCCCTAAACCTATTCCACCCGAATAAAAAACAACTGTGAATTTGTACCAACATATTCTAAGATAATGCCAACAATGCATTATTAGAAGTATATGCTCCCCCTGAATCCTGTGCTAGATGATCATTGTCAGACCCATATCAGAATCCTTTCATCCTGAGTCTAGCCCACCACTTCTCTTCAAACCAACATATATGTGACTGTATACATAGAAACCGGCATATGTACATAGCTAGGCTTCATGAAACTCGCGTATACCCACTTTTCTCTGAAACAGATAAGTTTTAACAACAGGATGATGCATCAACTACTCCGAGCTTCAGTCTAAGTTATTAAAATGTTTCTCTAGGCAGTGGTTTGGTGAATATATCAACAACCTATTCTTTGGAGGTAACATACTCAATTTCACCTTTTGTTCAAGCACTTGTTTGTTCAAGCACTTGTTTGTTCAGCTGTAGATAATGCAATTGAACTTTGTTTCTTACTGAACCAAGACACTAATCTAGAACCCATATAAAATGCACCACCACTAGTGCTTTTTCTACCATTAATTCTTCCTGCCCAATCTGCATCTGTATATGCATGAAGTGTAAGATCTGTGTCTCTAGGATACCATAAACCAAAATTCCGTGTTCCTTGAAGATATTTGAAAATTCTTTTGACTGCTTAAAGGTGTGACTCCCTTGGATTGGCTTGGAATCTTCCAACTATTCCCACTACATGCATGATGTCTAGTCGGGTACCTGTTAGATAAAGCAGACTGCCAATCATGGATCTGTAGGTTGGTTGATGTACTGCTACTGATTCATCATTTAAACTGAGACTGCATCGTGTTACCATAGGGGTACATATTGGTTTAGAATCTTCCATGTCGTATTTTTTCAATATCTGCTTGAGATACTTAGTTTGTGACAGAAAAATACCATCTTTCTTTTGTTGAACTTGTAGACCAAGAAAATATGTGAGTTCACCAAGCAAGGAAATTTCAAATTCTTACTACATTACCAAAGCATTGTTTTGACTCATGGCTTCTTCATTGCTAACAAAAATGATATCATCAACATACACAACAGTTATTAGCAATTTATTATTAACAATATTTGTGTATAGATTGCTATCAGCTGATACCTTTCAAGAACCTTGTTGATGGAAGTATTTGTAAAGACAGTAATATCAGGCCCTTGGAGCTTGTTTAAGACCATAGAGAGCCTTTTTGAGTCTGGATACAAGTTTTGGATCATTTCCAAGTATAAATCCATCTGGTTGCTCAATATATACTTCTTCTTCTAAGTCCCCATTAAGAAAGGCATATTTTATATCCATTTGGTATACTTTGAATTTTTGAAAACTAGAAAGAGAAAGGAACATTCTTATGGCTTCAAGTCTAGCAGCAGGTGCAAATGTTTCTTCAAAATCTATACCTTCTTTTTGAGCACATCCTTTACAAACAAGTCTAACCTTGTTTCTAATAACTTCACCATTTTCGTTCCGCTTGTTTTCTAATATCCATTTGGTTCCTATGATATTCTGATCATGAGGTCTAGGAACTAATTCCCAAGTATTATTCTTTTCAATTTGCTCAAGTTCTTCATTCATGGCCTTGACCCAACATTCATCTTTGCATGCTTCATTTATATTTTGAGGTTCTATGGAGGAAAGCAATGCTACATATCTTGAAGCTTCTGTGAGAGTTCTTCTTGTCTACACACCTACCTCTTTATGTCCCAAAATTTCAGTCTCTGCATGATTTTTCTGAATATACCTAGATGGAGTCTTTTCTTTTGCCATTATCTATTCTTTTGGTGCTTCATTGGTTTATTCTTTAGAATTAGTTTGATTTGATGTGGAAGGATAATCCTCATCTCCTTGACAATCTTCGGTTTTTACCTGCTTTGGATTTTCGCATGCTTCATCAACCACAACATCAGTACTTTCAATAATTTTCCCAAGTATTTTGTTATAACACTTATATCCTTTACATTGGGAAGACTAACCAAGGAGAATTCCTTCATCTTCTCTAGGTTCGAACTTGCCAAGTTTTTCATCAGTCTTTTTTGATGTAACATTTTATTCCAAAAACTTTGAATTATTTTACAGTAGGAGTCTTACAATACCAAAGTTCATGTGGAGTTTGAGTGTTGTTTACCCGAACATTCGCTTTGTTGAGAATAGTGATGACAACGAATGTAGCTTCACCTCAGAAGGTTGCAGGAGTTCTAGACTCATCTAGCATAGCCTAAGCCATTTGTTGAATAGTTTTGTTCTTCCTTTCTACTACTCCATTTTGCCGAGGAGTCCTTGCAGTGGAGAATTTCCTTTTTATTCCATGTAATTTACAAAAGTAAAAAAATTCATCTGAGGTAAATTCCCCTCCTCGATCTGACCTGAGACATTTGATTTTGTGATTTGATTCATTCTCAACCAATGCTTTGAAGGCTTTGAATTTTTCAAACGCTTCATCTTTATGCTTTAGAAGTCCTATCTAGCACATTCTGGAAAAATCATCAATGAACAATGTAAAGTATTCTTCTCCATGAGGTGAAATTTTTCTTGATGGTCCACATAAATCAGTATGAACAAGTTCAAGAGGCTTACTAGCCGATCCTTCCTTTTCAGGGAATTGTGACCTGGTTTGCTTACCAAATTGACATGATTTGCATATTGTATTTTTTGGAACGCTGATATCAGGAAGATCATGAACGTACTGGAATTTGCTTGCTTTTCTTATTTGAGAGAAGCTTAGATTCCCCAATATTTTGTGCCATAGCCAATGTTCATCTTTTTTGCTTAGATAGCACTGTTGTTGTCCTCCCTTGAGTATGTATAAGTTGTTTGGAGCTCCTATACCTTTGATCAGAGTTTCTCCTATATCAAGCTCACGAACAACACATCCATTTGATCGAAATACAAATTCATTTCCTTGATCACACATTTGACTGACACTCAACAGGTTATGCTTTAGACCAACAACATACGTAACATTCCCAGATTTAACTTTTTATTTTAAAAGAACAAAACCTTTAACTTTTATGACATCAGGAGTGTCATTTCCAAATGAGACCTTCTTTCCCTTTTCTAAGGCATTATATGACAGAAGTTTTTCTTTATCACCTGTCATGTGTTTCGAGCATCTACTGTCGATGTACCACTGATTTTCTTGTCCTTCTGCAAATAGGGCTATACCACATCTTTCTATTTGCAGTTCTTTATTTCTCCATATTTTGGGATTTAATAAAGTCTGCTCCTTCTAAGATGTTTTCCAAAATTTACTCCTGCATTCATCTTCTTCGTGACCAAAATTATTGCAGATAGAGAATTCTATTTCATTTTCATGGAGAGAAAAGTTATTGTAGGTCCGCTTCATGATCCCTGTGACATTCCTTTGGTTTCGTGCTTCTCTAGTCATGATGTTCTTGTAAGTAACACATTGACTGGCTTTGTGTCCAAAGTTATGACGTGAAAGACATTGGCCATTGAAGAAGTTCCTGCAATTATCAAATCTACTAACTTGGTGATTGTAGTTGTTATTCATTCTTGAAACAGATTGAGTATGATTTACCTGAGGTTGGTTGTAGCTTCTGTTTATCCTTGAATAAGTTGAGCCTGATTTACTTGGTGATCTGCTTTATGCCTTTGATCTCGATTGTCAAACTATTCACTGCTCTTTGCTTCATCAAGATAGCTTTTAGTTGAGGTTGACAGCTTCTGTGCCTGGGATGCTTCTTCAGTATGTCCAAGACCTGTCTTTATCAAAGGAGAACACTGCACTTTGATAATTTCATTTAGCGTTTCTGATCCTTTAGCAAATCTAAGATTGAGAGCTTTTGTTTTCTCAATATCCTTTCTTAGACACACAATTTCACATTCTAGCTTTTCATTGTCTTTTTCTCTTTCAGCAAGTTGGAATGTCAGAGTATCTATAATCATATTCTTTTCTTCTAAAACATTTTTGAGTTTATATACTTCTTCATAATGGTCATCTTCATCTAAAGCATCTAAGAAATCATCATCTTCAAAAGCCATTAGAAGTCTATATTCATTACTATTTTCATCTTCATCATTATTTGATAAACCATCGCTATCTTCATGCATATAGTAGCTCTTCTTATTTACACTTTGTTTTCTATTCCATTTGGTTGATTCCTTACTTTTATCAAGCTTATCTTTATGAGGACACTTGGTTGCATAATGACTGACTCTTCCACAAGAAAAACATTTGAAAGGTAGTTTACCTCTGAATCTTCCAGAACACCGTTGAAGGTTCTTAACAAAATTTTCTTCTTCCTCTCCTTCTAAAATATGTCTTCATTCATTGAGTTCTTCTCTTCCTGAAGCTTTGAATGCCACTTCTCTCATATTTGATGGACCTCCTTTTCTCATTTCGAAAGCAGTTAAGATTCCGTGCAGCTATGTCATAGTAATACTCTGAAGATCCTGCTTTTCTTCTATTGCAAAAACTTTTGATTCAAACTTAGTAGACAAGGATCCTAAAACCTTTTCAACTAATGTGACTTCTTTTATCTCTTCACCCAAGTTCTTCATGCAATTAACAATCTCTTCTATACATAAGAAGTAACTAGATATACATTCATCATTGTGCATTTTGAGAGTTTCGTATTGAATTCTGAGAGATCGCAATTTTGCACATTTTACCTGATTGTCTCCTCCATAGCTTAGAATGATATTGTCCCATATTTCTTTGGAAATTTTGATCTGCATAACTTTGACAAATTTTGATTGTGACAGACTCCCCAATAATGTATTGACAGCCTTGACAATGGTTTCATACTACTTTTTACTTGTCATATTTGTAGGAACTGCTGATGGACATGTATATCCTCCCACGATTTCCCAGACATCTTTTCCAAGAGATTGAAGATAGGTTGTGGTTCTTACCTTCCAATAAACGAAGTTTCTCCCATTAATGATTGGTGGTCTAATAGATCACTCTCTTTTGTAGTTACTCATGATGATAGATTGTTCTTCAAGTGATCAAGCTTCTTCTGAAGGACCTGCTCTGATACCAATTGTTGGAAACAATATTGAGAGGGGGGGAGGTGAATTAGTATTAGCAAGTCAATAATATTTAATTTTCATTATCAAATCTATATATGTTACTTCAGTTAATGAAACTTGCATGTATATGCAACTGTATTTAAGGAAACTAGCATATACCCTACAAACTTATAACTTAGTTAATTCATCATATGTTGATCCTTAATCTGTTTATCAGAACCATATAAACAGTAACTCGGTTCAGTAAAAAATAGAACGGACAATCACACACATGAACACAAGATATAAGTTAGAAACCCAATGCAGGTGAAAACCGTCTACTGCAATCGTCTCTATCTTCTTTTAATAAGAAACTTCTTTTTACAATTTTTTTTTTCTTTTTGGTATTGGTACAGTCTTACACCATGACATAGGCTTCTACCTACAGAAGGCTACAACCTTCTCTCATTATCCAGCTTCTCCTGGGAGGCAGCTACAACCCTTTAGCTCTTGTACTAGCTGGTGTACTAGTATGTAGGTGCTGGCCTATAGAAGGCTACAAGCTTCTCTTTTCTTCAAGGGACCATGTTTCATAAATTTTCAGACTAGATCCATCAATAACATCAATCGAACACCAAATATCTCTGCATCAACCAATCTCCTTTGCACCAACCAAAACTGAATCAATCAATCACTTCTCAAAATGTTGTAACCAAAATACAGTAACAATAACCAAAACCGAGAAAACTACAACATCAAATAGAAGTAGCTAAAGCATATTTTATGAGGCATACACTACTTCAATGTGTCAAACCTACATACATATGTTGTTTTCTCAAGGTGAACCTGCGTATAGAATTGCAAATCAAATATAAGATGTATACATTTTTTATCAGCGTGTATATCCACCTTTGCTAAAGTGAATCTGTGTACAGATCTGTAAATGATGATTTAAAATTTACAACAATTCCAGAAATCAGTTATACCTAGATCATCATATTTACAGATTACGACATGCACCAATTATTCAGATAAAAGATCGCAAACCACACAAAGATACTTCCCTTCAAGCCTTAAGATCTTAACCCATCATTAGATCTTATCTTTCATCAAGTGCTAAGGTTCATCCATGATTGAGATCTAGTTGTGCACCATAACCCAAATAACCTGTATTCTGGATCCTTCTCTTCATTAGATATTCAATACACGAGTGCCTTTTCCTAATGATCTTCTCCTCATTTTATAGCCTTAGGCCTTACTCAATACCATGGACCAAAACCACTTAGAACCAATACCTTGGACCAAATACCTGGGGTCAACAATTCGAACCGGATAGCTTGGACCAATACCATGGATCAAAAAACCATGGACAAAATACCACGGACCAAAACTTAGTTTTCCAACATGTATGCACCTTTCCTTCTATGAAAGTGCCTATGTACACTATACACTCCTTTTGGTTTGCTAACCCGAGTGTACACGCAGTTTGGTCAATGGGGAACCTAAGTATACCTCTCTTTATTCAACCTGTGAGTCTGAACTGTGATCTCTCATCTGAGTGAGTTGCCATCAAGGACAACACCTGTGTCATAGAGCCAAATTTGTGTCATAATGCTAATAGATGGTTGCAAGTGGTTCGTGGTTCGGTCTTGCACGCACATCACTACATGCACTTACTCGTACCTCACAGCCTGTGATGTGGCCTTCACATAGCCCTACTCAAGGGCCGAATGCTGTTATTACCCAAGTCCTTACTAGTATTCCACTGTTAGTTGATTAACATAGCCTATTTGCATGTGTAAAATATACTTAGCAACGTAAATCATTCACACAACCACACGTAGTAAATAAATAGTATATTTTCATTTGATATCAAACATGTAATAACCCAAGAACAGATACATAGAAATTGGATAAAAATTCTCTTTATTATTCTCTTCTTTGATACAGACTCGACTTTGCCCTGTGAACTTAGCTGCAGACAACTATGCCTCTACACACTCAGCTACAAAGCCTTCTCCTACCCTACGACCCAAGATACACATAAACACTTGTGCTATGATCCTACTTCCCTATCTCCTTTCCCCCCTTATTTTACACTTAGATCCTTGCTCTATTTATACAACCCCATGGTTCGTGGACCATGGGTAGGCGAACATTACATTATAAACTAGGGCAGACAACCCTATGACTCTACCATACTTCTGTGCCCACAATTCATGGGGCTTTACAACCTTATTCGATAAAAACATGGGCTTTGAGCCCCAAAACATGCCTCAAGGGGATTCCATACCCAAAAAGCCCCCAACACAAACATTATGACTCACCCTCAAGTCACTTTGTTTGTGCAGCAATATTGACATGGAGTTCCTCCAACTGTCCTCAAACTGTGCTGATGTTGGCAGGGCACTACATTGCTGCTTGCTGAATCTGTTGCATTATTTGTTCTGAGACCTCCGTGTTTGGGACACTTCTCTACATTAACATGTGCATCTTGTGTATGTGCACCGACTTTCCTTCGATTTTTTTTGTGATAGTAAAAGCCTCATTGATCCATGACTGGATGTGCGGTTTGAGAACTGCCTCCTTATGTCACACCACATCCACCTGTTCCTTCAGTGTGTTGGCTTGCTATATCCTTGAAAACTGTTGAGTGAGGACTACTATCTGCACAGTTCCTCTCGCACTGTCGTATTTCTATTGAAGTTCTCACGCCTTTGTCTCCAGGCACTGAATGTTGGGGTCCTCTTACAGAGTTGTGAGGACCTCAAGTGCTTTCTCCAACAAGGTGGTATAGTCTTGCACTACACCTCAAATTTCTTCTAATATTGTTGCAATAGCACTAGCGCACTATTTGCGGACCTCCAGGGGAGTGGAAGGCTGTGCCTTTAGCTGCAGCTCGATGATTTGAAGATTCAGCTCTAGCTAAACCTTGGTCATTTCTTCTCTAGCCTTGCGAACTCTAGTTGTGAACCTATGAATCCGTACCTCTACTAGTAGATCTACTGGGATGGCCAACTCTGGGATGCATCAGCAAGCGTCATCTACCACCTGCACCAATTGTTGGTTCTGCGACACCAATTCATCACGCTAGAGGTTGGGTTGCTCCATTTTGATCATTTGTTCACTGATAACTTGGATCACGCGGCTCTCCCTAGCATGCAGCTCTGCCGTTATCCCATCATGTAGTAGATGTAGTGTCTATAGCAGAAGGGAAGCCAAATTAAGGCCAAGGCCTTTGATCATGTTAACCACAAATCTGTTGGTCTCATTTGCTGCTACTAGTGCTCCTTTCGGTAATACTATGGTGTTCTTCATCAGTGCGTGCAGCATCTGCTATGATACCAAGGATCCTACTACGAGGTGGGTTTAAAGGGTACCACCCGAGGGGGCCACACCTGTAACTCTTGTAGTTGTGCCTTGAGGGCCCCCGAGACAGTCTGGTGCTCCTGCATAAACTCCTAAAGTTCCTCATTGGTGACATCATGAACCATCTCGCTAATGTCATGGAGGTCACCTTTGGTTAAGGTGATCAGGTCAATGACCAACTTCAAGGCCTTGACCTTATTCCTTGGTCTTGTTCTCTTTGCCATGTGTGGGCACTTCAGTTGTGTGGACTCGGTCCTAAGGTCTCCAGTCCCTTCTGCTATTTTTTCTTCCTCTTCCTCCTGTCCCTATGAGAATGTTGCTTGGTCCTCATCCACCTTTGTTGTTGCTTCTTCTACCACCTATGCTGTTGCTGCTGCTTCTACAACCTTTTTCTACTCTACGGTTTTCTATGTCGCTTCCCATGGTGCCCTTTCCTTAGCTGTTGTTGTTTCCTACTACCTTCTTTCGGCCAATTGTCTGATGTGAAACTTGACATCGTCCTTCTTCTTCTTTTTTGTCACCTATTCAAGTTTTTCCAAGTCTGGGGTGTGCCATTCTGGAGGCCATGTCTCCAAGACAGTGAAGATGTTGTCATCAGTGGCTATAAATGGGAGCTTCATCCACTGCTTCATTGTATCCTTGCACGCCCTGATGTATACATTATGTACATCGGCTTTTAATTATGAAAAAATCTATAGACTATTGTACACCCTAGGTCATAAGCGTGACCTCCAATTGATCCACATTAGGATGCTCATCTCCATGAGCACCTAGAAAATTTTGGTGTCGCGAATCTGTTTCGTGTCCTTTGTGGCCTAAAGTGAAGCATACTTCACTATCTCTAGTAATTATCTGTCAATGCTGGGGAATTGACTATGCTCCGACAGCTACCCTGCTACAAGCATTATCGATTAACAACAACCATACGTAGTGGAAGGTTTTACCTTGCTCCTCGGCTTCGCAACAATTCCGCAAAAATTCCTCGTAGAGGAATTTAGGCGAGTTGCAGTGGAGCCCCTCCGCACACAGCTTGGCCAGTGCGACCGCCAGCGCCGGTACCTCATCAACGCGGCACTTCCTCATAACTTTTCCATCTAGGAGTTGGGTTACTATGTGTACCCCTTTGTCCTTGATGCTGGAGATGGCATAGCCTCTCTTCTTCTTCTCCAACTTGTATTTTGTCTTAATGGCTTTTGCAAGGGCCAAATCACCGCCCTTTCCTTCGGCTATGGTTGCAAGGTCCTTTCCTTTGTAAGGGAGCTAAAAAATATGGTGAATGAGGTCTACCATGATGGGGATAGGCTCCTCCAACAATAGATACCCATCACGCGCTTGGCAGTATATTTTCTGAAATCTTTCCCATAGATCATGTCTTAAATGCCAGCCGCCCGCTCCATTTGGCCTCAAGTTGAGCATCCCATCATGAATATTGACTTCAATGGTCACTTTCCGGCCAACTCACGTGGCAGTGCAATCCCTCGGGCGCAATTGTGGACCCTATGAAGCTCTGTGTCTGCGCGCTTCCCCAATATCGCGCGGCTCCCGAGCATAATAGTTTATAGTCCTGTGCTCTGTTTCAACTACCTGGAGTGCTAAGACTATTCTTCCTATGGCTAGTCAGGTGGTCGCACCACCCATGTGGGGTTCCATCCTGTCCTACACCATGGTTCGTGGGGAATCCCCTCCTTCCATTGTTGTGGTCAGCATCGTGCACTATATTATTTGGAATGTGCTACCCTGGTCATGACGTTTGGTGATATGTGGTCTAAGCCAAGGCAACAAACTAACCAATTCATGATGATAGTTGTCCCACTTGTTGGTATGATCTCATGCACCTTGCCTTACCTAGTCTTTTTCAAGCTCGTGAAGTCTAAGGTTTCCCTGTTGGATTTCTTCCTCAAGTCTTTTGTCTTCTGTTTCTCGCGGCTGTGTGATTCCTTCGTTCCAGGCGTCTTGGACTATGTGGAGCACTTGAAAGGTATGCTTTTTGAATAGTAATCTAATGGTTTTCTAATGAGTTTCTTAACCTTTTCTGCATTATAAGTCTAGAGAATAAAAGGATTTTGATGAATAGTGTGAAAATGAACAAACGAAGCTCAATCACCAATAATCGATGTTTTCTATGCAGAAGGACGCGGAAACGGGGAAGCATCAAGCAGAAACAAGAAGCAAAGGGAAAGCAACTGCTGTCCCCTCGCTAGGAAACTGGATGCGGACGCGATCTAGAAGAATTAAAGCCGAATGACCTAGGAAAAGAACGTGGACGCCAAGACGGAGAGCGCAAGAAAAAGGATGAGAAGAACTGAACGATTAGCGAATCCCTCAGGATCTCTGATCCTGAGGGATCGCTGCTTTAGCTTATCTTTTGTATCTAAATATCTCCGTCATTTCTGTTATATAAAGACACCACGCCATTGAGCGTGGGGGGAGAGGAAAAAAAGAAGAAAAATCGATTACTGTAATTGTATATCTTGGGAACAACTCTGAGCATTAAGTTTTGCTGAAGACTTGATCTGGTGTATCTTGGTTAATGCAATCAATATAAGAATTTTGTGTTCACTTTGCCTCTGCGTCTGAAGTAGATTTAAGCGGTGCACCATTGGTAGCCAAGGGCCCAGCTCCGACGGTCACTCGCTGTTGTATCATACGGTGATTTGTGTGGTTTGATTATTTCCTTTGTTCAGCAATCTGACGTATCTTTTACATGATAGACTATGTTCTTTAGTTAACTTCTGAATCTGAATAAGTTTCCTCATTCATGTCTCTGTATTATATAAAGTGAATTCCTTTGAATTGCATCCCGGTATTGGTATGACTGGCATCGTCATTGGGTTCATATAAGATAAGTGTTGGCGAGATCTGAAAATAATATCACTCTGTTCAGAAATAGTCATGTCATATATCTCCCTCAGATTGTTGTGGTAACTTAGGATGTGTGCATCTGTGTAAGATTGCTGTTCCATTGCGTTATTGTTCCGATCGAGTTAGTTGTTCCATATGATTGACGTTTCCTGTTTGCTGTTCCATTTATTCATGCTGGTTTGATTACTGCTGTTCCATTTACTTATGCTGTTCCATTTACTTATGCTGTTCCATTTAAGTCTTGCT
Source organism: Pinus taeda (assembly GCA_000404065.3). Lineage (NCBI taxonomy): Eukaryota > Viridiplantae > Streptophyta > Pinopsida > Pinales > Pinaceae > Pinus > Pinus taeda. The sequence continues at coordinate 291,152 of APFE031550716.1, forward strand.
GTTCCATTTCATGATTGCTGTTCCATTTACTGTTGCTTACCCGCTTTGATTGCTCTCAAGAGAAAGCAGGCCTAAGACTGTTGTGAGCCCAGCAAGACACTGCCTGACTCCCAGATCC
>APFE031550716.1:292799-316600 GCA_000404065.3 Pinus taeda
CGAGATGTCAAATTCAAAGAGGGTAGGACCTTTAGGAGGTCTCATGACATAGAGCCAGCAAGGGTATAAAATCAGGAGCAAGAGGCTCCTAAGGTTGAGTAGGGACTAACAATAGGGAGACAACCTATAGATCAAGAGGAGGAGTGATAGGCTCCTTCGAGCTCCACAAGGAGGAGGATGAGATGGGTTGAACAAGCCTTGGGGGATGTGATGGAGCATGTGAAGGCTACTAGCAAGACTTTCAAGGAGAGAACCATCAGCTAGATTTTCTAGCTATCTAGCCCTGATGAGCAACATCAATGATTATGAGCCTTCTACTTATGAGGAGGCAGCAAATCAATAGGTATGGAGGGATGCCATGGTGGAGTATAGCTCCAAGGAATGATGTGTGGGACATAGTGACAAGGATTGAGGGGAAGTCAATGGTCCCTTCTCGATGAATCTACAAGATCAAGCATACAGAAGATGGCAACATTAAGAAGCACAAAGCGAGGTTTGTTGTGGAAGGGTTCTCCCAAAAGGAGGAAGTGGAATATGAGGAGACATTTTCTCTTATCGCCAGATATGCATCTATTAGGGCAATTATTTCCATTGCTTCAGAGATGGAGTGGATGATACATCAGATGGATGTGAAGATTACCTTCCTCAATGGGGTGATTGAGGAAGAGGTGTATATTGAACAGCCTCAAGGCTTTGAGGTGCATGAGAGGGAGTCCCATGTATGTAGGTTGAAGAACGCCCTTTATGGGTTGAGGCAAGCTCCACGCGAATGGTATGCCAAGATTGATGGATATCTTCTTGGTTTGGGCTTCACTAAGAATGAGGCAGACTCAAACTTGTACTATGTACTTGTTGAAAGCGAGTCGCTTATCTTGGTATTGTATGTTGATGATCTCTTCTTGACAAAATCAAAGAACCTCATAGAAATATGCAAGGAGGACCTTGCTTCTGAGTTTGACATGAAGGACATTAGCGTGATACATTTTTTGAGATTAAAGGTGTGGCAATAGCCAAGAGAGATTTTCCTTGGGCAAGGCAAGTATGCAACAAAGATTTTGAAAAGATTTAGGGTGGAGGATTGCAAGCCTGTGTCTACACCTATGATCACCAACTTGAAGTAGCTAAGCGCTTCTGAGGGTGAGTTGGTGGATGTTGAAAGGCTGATGTTCTATGCTGAAACAATTACTTATTCCAAAAACTTCTTTCTGTTGCAATATTAGTTAAGCAATTGTAGATAGAACATAAACCAAATGCACAATAGAAAACAGCCAAGAACAAAATGAAACATAGAGAATTTAGGTCCAATGACCAAAGAAAAAGCCACAAGTGGAAAACCCAACCAGATTCTTCTTCTATTAGATATCAATTGTTCAACAGAGATACAAAGTACAATGAGAGATCAAGAGAATGAGTAAGTTCATCCGAATCTGAACAAGTTGTAGAATGAAGATCACTAGTAGCAGTAGCAAATGCAAACACTGGATCAGCCTTCCCTTCAACTAAATCAACATTGAACCACTGAATCAACCTTGGCTCACCAAATTCTGCGCTTACTCTCCAAGTATCTCTCTCACAATCTTCTTCAAGTCTCTCCAACTCTTTTCCTCAAGTTCAAATTCTTCTTTCACAATGCACAAGTAGTAGTAGTCAGGTGAAAAGACATGAGACACAAATATAGGAGCAACGAATTCTTGTCATAAAGGAAGAGTAACATGTGCCATTTAGGGGAGTGTAACTTATTCCATTAAGGAGAGAAACACATGCCTTAGTAACTGATGTCATTAAGGAGAGAAACGCATGCCTTAGTAACTCATGCCATTAAGGAGAGAAACACATGCCTTAGTAACTTATGTCATTAAGGAGAGGTATGCACATCTTAGTAACTTATGCCATTAAGAAAGGTATGCATACCTTAGTTAGGGAAAATGTAACATATGCATTAAAGAGAGCATAAGAGGAATTTTTTATGACATGCCTTTAATGAATAAGAGGAATATGCCATGTCTTTAATGAGTGCGTAAGAGAGAGAGTAATGTATCATTAAGAGAGAGAGAGAGAGTTACGTAATGCCATGTAAGTCACCAAGGAGAAAGGTACAAAGTGATTGAAGTGATGAAGGTAAGGTGACTTGTAATTCCTTTTAATAATAATATCATAGTATCATAAAGGATAATAACAATAATATTAATAATATTGATGATTAAGTCGAGATTGAGCTATTAGGATTGATTGATGATAAGTTAAGTGATTTTCCTTCAACTATACTTGATCACCAATTGATCTAAGTTGATTTACTATTTTTGTAAAGTCATACTGGAGATACTAGACATGACTTCCTATTTTTAGAAAGACTCCAAAATTGTCATAAATGAGATTTTATTTTAGGAAATTCATCCCTGAGCTGCCAATTTTCAACAGTGGATACCACATTGAATAGGAAACGAATAGGTTCTTTGATGTAACTGGTCAAGACTAGGCCTAATATTTGTTTTGTTGTGAATACACTTATCCAGTTCATGGTGGAGTCGAAGAGGGTTCATTGGGTGACAGTGAAGCATGTGCTCAGGTGCTTGAGAGGTACAGTGGAGTATGGACTGAGGTATGTCAAAGTTAGACTAGAGTTACAAGGCTATACACATTCAAACTAGGCAAGGAGTGCAGTGGACATGAAGAGTACATCTGGATGTTGTTTCATCTTGGGATCAGCTATGATCTCATGGTTTAGCAGGAAGCAACACTCATTGGCACTTAGCTCAGCAGAGGCCAACTACATGGCAATGAGTATGGCAAGTTATGAGGCCATATGGCTTCTCAATATTCTCTCAAGTTTGTTGGTCTTGAGATGGGGCCCACTGTGATTCACTGTGAAAATAAGAGTTGCATTAAGCTCTTTGAAAATCATGTGTTTCATGACAAGAGCATATACAGATCAGCTATCACTTCATTAGACACAGGGTTCAAAGTCAAACAGGTGTTGTGAGATTGCAATACATATCCACAGGGGAGCAGATAAAAAATACTCTTAACAAGCCTCTAGTGAAGGGGAAGTTCATGTTATACAGGGACAAGCTGAGAGTGTTGGAGAATCCCTTCCTTGCTATGAGGGAGTGTTGATGTTTTATAACTATGGGAGGTCTTCTACACTAGCTTGGTGTCGTAGCATGTAAAAAAAAGTTTAACTGCATCTTTAGATGCTTGTCTAGTGGACTAGGTGACTTTATTATTTCTTTCTTAAGGTTAACCATAGGAAAAGTACAATAATTAGAGTAATTAGTTATTGTGGACTATTAAGCAAAAGTTCCAAGGATAAATAATAAAATTATTTAAGTGACTTAGATTTAATCTCAACCATTGATCTCAAGAGAGGCTTAGAATCTAATCCTAGCCATTAGGGATTATTTGTTTAGAAATGATATGGTGAATCTAATGGAGAGGTGAAGACACCATTATGCACATTGGCAGAGCAATTTTCTCAAGAGGGAGAGAGGCTCTAGTTGACTAAAAGAGATTGAAGAGGAATCGTTGGGGGAAATTTCCGAAGAGATTCAAGGGAAGCAAAGCAAAAAAGAGAAGGATCAAGCTGAGGGGTTGATTTGTTGTGGAGGTCGAGTTATTTCCTTGGGCCGAGTTGGCAGGTATGCAGATCGTACAATTGCTAGAGAGGCCGTGAGAAGGGAGGGAGAGAAAAGAGCACTCCGAGGAGGCCCAATTTGTCTTAGGGTTGATTCCAATTCAAAGTTTGAGTTTCCACGTAGCCATAATTTTCAAGGGGGCAAGTTATAGGTTCCCCTTCAACTATTATTCTCCGAGTACTTTTTTTGTGGGTCAAAACCCAATATTTTCCAAATTTAATATAAGTGAAGGAAAAGTGATTTGGGTCAAATTTCTATTGTTCTTGTGGCTGATATTCTTATGAATTTTCCACTACATTTCATTTGTTAAGTTAAGAAATATTAGAGTATTTCCTTTAAGCAGTCCAGAATTTTATTTGTATAATAAAATAATTTTCTAGGTATAAATAATTGTTGGGTAAAATAAATCATACCTGGTATTACACTTTCTACAAAGAAGCAGGGGTTGAGAGTAACACTTCAACTTGAGTGTTCTCATCACCATTAAAGATAGTGTTCTCATCACCATTAAAGATAGTGTTCTCATCACCATTAAAGAATCTATTTTGTAGTGGAGATTGATTTTCCATCTACTATGTTCATATTCTCAAGTAATTGTCACATTGTCAGCATATCTCTAACTTTTTTTCAAAATTGTATATATAGAGATTTGCCATTTGGAAGTGTTAGTTTTTGGGTTTTCTCAGAGACTTTACACCATGCTTGAGGATGCTTTGTGTGATGTGGGGTATGTTACACATCTTGGCAGGGGAGAACCCTACTGAATTTTTTCACTAGACCTTGCATTTTTTTAGCTTTGACAGCTAAGGTACTTGGACATTTACAGAGGATATGATGGCAGTGTTTGATGATGAATAGTTCTTGTTGGAACCACCTAGAGTTTGGACACAACCTCATTCAAATTTTCAGGCATTTTCATAGTTCCCGAAGTAACTCACATTTTCCAAGGCACTGGCCCCTCCAAGACATATTTGAGTTATTTTTACTTGCAAGGGTATCCACTTGACATGCCACATTCAAGATTCTAAAATTCTCTCTCATTTCATCACTTTGTAATCCATTTATTTCTTGATTTTAGAAGAATTATGATAGTCACTGAGTTATGTTAAGACTTGATTTGACTTGGAGGGGCACTTTCCATGCCTTACAGAGGAACTTTGTTTGAGTTTTGGACATGATCACACCTTGGAGACAGGATTTTTGAGCCTGATTTAAGGAAATGTTCACTTCTTGGGGTTATTTCACTCTTTCCATGAGGTCATCCCATCTTTGAAAGCTCGATGTTCCTTGGACTCAATTGAAGGGCCACTTCACCATGATTTGGGGCTTATCATGCATTTGAGGAGAAAATCTCTTCCCTGAAGATTTCGCACAACTTATGAAGCTGTTTCTGCACGGCCATCCCCTTTGGAGGGTTTTACGGCATGAATTTGAGGGAATTTTTCACCTAGGAGGTTTGTACGTCCACGTCTATGGAAGCCTAGGGCTTCCATTTGACTTTGAGGCATTTATGGAGCATGTCCACACTTAGGGAGGGCCTTTAAAGGCCAAGTTTTCACTTTAGAGCCACTTTATTCCTTGTTTATAGGGGGCATCCCTCACTTTGGTTGTCTTTGTGTGTTATGTCACCTTGATCATCGTATATGTGGCTTGACCACATAATTTTAATGTTGTTTAAAAGTAAATAGTTGTAGGAGAATTATATTTTACTTTTCTTAGGCAAAGATCTAAGAAATCACACAAGATAATTGTATTTTATTGTAAAGGAATGAGAGGATCACTCTATGAATAGAGATGCCCCAACTCATTTTAAATCAAGATTGGATTTACGAAGCTCTCACTCCTTGGAGCTTACTTAACATATCTTTCTTCGAGAATATGGTTGTGTAAACAGTTCTTTCTTTGCGGAAGATTGTTGTCAATTCTTGAACCTTCTCTATCTTGGTTTTTTTCTTTGGTGCATAAGGATTAGCAGTGAAATGTTCAAGTCTTCTACAAGCCTTAAAGATTGATCCAGTTGAGGGGTAAGCCTACCACTTGGAAGGAAGATATTCTAGGGTTTATCATTCCTTTTTCCCTTGTTAGTTTGGTGATTACTTGTTTCCTTGCTTTGCTCTTTTTTTGGTTCCCTAGCAATAAGTATTGAGTAGATTCATCAAATCATAGTTGATCTTGCTAGTGAAGGATTTTCCAGGAGGGTTCCTTTCTTTCAGACCTTGATATTCAATGTGGATCTTGATTTGGGTGAGGCATACTCTTCTCTTGTTTCTAATCTCAAAGCACTAATCCTCGAAGAAAATAAGCCAACTCTTTGGAGGGTTTCTTCTTGACCTCATAAGCCATTTGATTCACCATGACTCCACTACCCCGGTTGGATTTGGCACTAATCTCTAACTCCTTCCATCACTTATTCTAAAACCCTAAAACTTTGTTTTACTAAGGCTACTCTCAAATCACATTGTGCTTCATCGCTTGGTCTTCATAATCCTCTGTTAGAGATACACCCCTTGAGTCAAAAGAGAGATGACAAAAAGTGAAGAGGAAAAGCTTTTGAGCTGACAATGGTGACTATCATAACAATTTCCCTTGAGTTGTACGTTGTGGATTAGGTCTTTTATCATCAAATACAATTTGAGCAATAAAAAGGGAGATAGTGTTGCATGACCCATAGTTTTTCTTTAATGGACATGCACATGTAGGCGCAACTTACTCTTCTATTCGTAGACCTTGCTTGATGCTTACGCTATATTCTTCCTTGGAGCGTTTGAAACCTCGACAACTTGGTGACTTCTTCATGATAGCCACATGGAGGATGAGTTGCTTATTTGGAGGAAAACTTACTTTGGAGGAGTGTTGGGTAGTGTAGAGAAAGGTGTTGAGTCCTCGATGCCATTGGCACACTCAATTGCTTGCATGGAGGCTTGTTCTTGAATTAACAACAGTGTTCCATGAGGACACATCCCCTAATGTGGGGGGGATGACCCCCATGTTTCCCATACTCTCAGGACAAGGGGGCACACAGGGAAACATTTCCCCACGTCCTCCTTTTGGAGAAACGTTGGGAACCACAGGGGACAATGTTTCCTTATGTGGGGGACATGTTTGCCCAAGATGGGTCTTCTATGTGTTCCCCCAGAGAGAGGATGCTTCTTGGCATCCCCCACCCCCCCACAAAAGGGGAACTTCTAGGTGTCCTCTCCATGTTTTGGCCTAAGAAGATTCAAAAATGAAAGAAAAACAAAAGACGCTACCTCACTTTCACTTTTGTTTAGCTTTTATTCATTTTAACTCCTCGTGTCCTCTCCAAGTTTTGGCCTAAAAAGATTCAAAAATTAAAGAAAAACAAAAACAATATACAGAAAGACCCTACCTCACTTTCATTTTTGTTTACCTTTTATTCATTTTCACTCCTCGTGTCCTCTCCAAGTTTTGGCCTAAAAAGACCCTACCTCACTTTCACTTTGTTTAGCTTTTATTAATTTTCACTCCTTGTGTCCTCTCCAAGTTTTGGCCTAAAAAGGTTCAAAAATTAAAGAAAAACAAAAACAATATACAGAAAGACCCTACCTCACTTTCATTTTTGGTTAGCTTTTATTCATTTTTACTCCTAGTGTCCTCTCCAAGTTTTGGCCTAAAAAGATTCAAAAATTAAAGAAAAACAAAAACAATATACAGAAAGACCCTACCTCACTCACTTTTGTTTAGCTTTATTCATTTTCACTCCTAGGTGCTCATTTTATTTCAACATTCATTGTCCATTGTTAATTTTCATTTTTTACTTTCAAGTCTTGAGATTGGATACCGATGACTTTAGATCAAGACTTTGACTTGTCACTCTTTACTATTTTTCATTTTGAGTAATTTCAATTTACTATTTCAAACTTCAATATCTACTATTTTTCTTAGTACTAATTATATTTTAAAATGATGAATTTAAATCAATGTATCAATATTCTACTATTTCTATTTCATTTATGGTCTATGAATCAACGTAATTCTTTATTGAATCTGAATTTGAATCATTTTTATTATTATATCATCTACAAATTTGAATTTAATACTATGTTATGGTTAACTGTTTAGAATTTACATTGCACAATGGTGAATTTACATGGAATGAATTGTTATTGTTGGGATTTTATCATTGTTTTTATTTTTAAAATTTTGAGATGGGGACACCTATGCTAGGGACCCCAACATCCTCCCACCCCCCTGAATTTCCCCAAATTTTGAGGGTGCTTCCACATGTCCCCCATGTGCATCTCCCTCACTCCTGTGCTCCCATGTCCCAAAAACTTGATGGAACATTGCTTTAAAACACTTGAATTGAGGAATGATCATGTAGGTACAGTGGACCTCGAGGAGCACATTGCCCTAGAGAAGCACTAGACGCATCTCATAGACAGCTCATGCCATGGAGCCTTGCTTGTTAATGACATCACTTTGGAGCTTGATATGTGTTCCTTTGGAGTGTAGCACTTCACATGTGTGAAACTACTTCTTAGAGATAGATGGCCTGTAAGAGTTTAGACCCATTTCATATTGTTGGCCTCCCCTAACTCTCATATAAATAAAGAAAGAAGAGAGTCACTTCACTCACTATTCATTTATCACTTTCTATTAGAGTAAGAGTAGTGCACTAGTTTCTCTCTCTCGTGTAGTTCCATAGCATTTATTTTTGTCTTGAGTGGTAGGGTTCTTGGGGATGTTCAAGGTTGTTCTAGGGTTAAGGTTTCACCCTAAGAAGGTAAACATGCTAGGCTTTACCCTAAATGAGATTGATTGAGGACGAGAGAAGGAGACGTCTTAGACACTTGTGGTAGTGTTGAAGCCAGGTAAGATTTGCTTGTATTTACTATCGAAGCATGCTTGTTGGAGATTTGGCAGTGGCTCAGGTTTCTTGGTTTCCCATAGCTAGAATTTTGGAGAGCTTGAAGAATTGTACTAGCTTTTGATAAGTTATGACTATGCACATGTTTTTCATTTCTATCATATATGTGAAGTTTTCAGATGTCTAAAATTGTGTGGTTGCAGACTGCCTTGATGGGGTAATTTCCAGCATTTCTTGTTCACGCTGATTTGACATAGAATATGGCTGAAAGTTTTGAGTGATTTAACATCCGTCTTTAAGATAATAAGGTAGATTTACTTCAATGCTTGGAAAAGTATTCCATAATGATGAAACTTGTGGGTATATATTTGGTATCTTCTCTTTTGCCTAGTGTATAGGGTGAAAGTTTGATGAAATATCATCTGTTGTTTGCTGCTGTAAATTAATATTCCAGATCAACCCGAAAGCAAAAGTTTAGAGTGAGTAGACCCAAGAAACCTCCCTGTAAGGTGAAATTTATTAATTTGCAAAAAAAATCATCAGGAACAGAAATTTCTACAGGACGATTAACCAGAATTGTAGCTTTTCAAATTGTTAAGGCAACTGGAATGTGATTGAAAAATTACACACCAAGAAGCAGAAGAGTTTAAAAACTTTCAAATTATATTTATTATAACCATCTAATATTTCTTATTAGTTAAGACCCTCAAGGATCACAAAATTGGTTATGACCCTCTAATTTGTTATGACTCTTTTAAAAGTTAGAAACCTAATGTCTTAATGACAGGGTCCAAATCTACTACAATCTTCAGCTCTGGGTTAAGCAACTGAAGAGAACACCTGATGTGGACATGATTTCCATGGATGACATTGGCACCACAACTATGTGAAAGGCAGAGGCCAAGATCCCTATTATGGATGAGGCACCTAAGTGGTTGGAGGAGGATGAGCTAGAAGAGGTGGAAGGGGAGGATCTCCTCATATCTTTACCTTTGGAGGATGAAGAGAGTGAGAATGAGACAACCTCAGTACCACATCCACTACCTACAGAGACTGACACAGCTACTAAAAGGCATTTGACACCAATTACAGGTTATTCTTCTAAAGGAAATGGAATTAACTTTGCCAATAAATGGGGCAGAGAGAATGACTAGAATATTGATCAATGTTTATTACTAATGATGCTTACAATTATTATATTTTTGAGGTAAATTTGTAATATGTATTCAACTTTAAGTCTTCATACGACAATTATCAGTATCAACCAGTGTCGCAGGAACTGTCCCCCCACCACACACTAGACACGGGAAACACACATTGATAGGATTTTGGTAGCTTAGCAGTATTTATGCATTGGCAATGCCTAGCATGTAGAAGTGATCGAATGCATTTCTCCCTCTAGGCACTCTACTTTATAAATCGATTTTATAAAGTTGAAAAGTGTACCTTTTATAATTAATGACTAAAAGGTGACTTTTTATAAAGTGAGTGTGACTTTATACAGTTGGGTCATTTAAGTGATCTAAGTGGGCCCAATGTGAAATTAAGTCACGAACACTGATATTGAGATGGCCATGTTGAATCTCAACCATTGCGATCTAGGGTTAGGGATTTTAGTAATTAATGAGAAATAAAAAGAGAAAATGGAGAGAAACAGGCACATTCTTTGAGGAGAAAGGACGAAGAGAGATGAGCTGAGAAAAACGTGAGCAAGAGACTGAGAAAGAGCTCACACTTCCCAAGGCAATTTCCAGCAATTAATTGCAGTAGTGAGTAGCCTGAGTCCCAAGGCAACTTTCCAGCATTAAATTGCAGGCCATTCAGCATGAATTTCAAGGCTGTATAGCAAATTTATTGTGGAGACAGTACAGCATTGTGAGCACAGAAATCGAAGCAGTATTTACTATTTATTGCTGTAGGAGTTCTGTATATACTGTAATTTCCAGCAGTGAATTCAGGCACAACCGTACTGCAGTACAGAAATTTTGGCACAAAACTCGAGAAGTCTGGGCACTGTTTTCAAGGGGAAATTTTGTCATGAATTTCGACAAGAGGGAAATATAGTTTGGCTGGAAATTTTCTGGGAGCCCTTTAATAAAATTCCTCCTCACCAGTTTTCCCTTCAAGCTTTTTCCAAGGGCTTTGCCCAAAATCCTGTGTCTCATGTGTGTTGTCTATTGTTAATTGTCAACTGATAAATTTATGATTTAGTCATGTGTATTTCAGCTTCCTAAAATCATATTGGATGTATTTAAGTTTAATGCCTTAAATATGAATTTTTTTTATTGGAGACTGAAATCAGAGTTTGAATAAGTGTTTGACAAAAGTCCTACAAGAGAAAACTATATTGTAGGTGAAATTTCAACATGGTATCAAAGCTGGGACTATGAGGTTCAGTGGGCAGATTTTGACACTGGAATTGTAGGGATTCAGATTGCAAGAGGGTTGTGTTAGGAAAAGTGAAGGGAAAGGTATTGTTGGTTAGTTGAGATATTAATGGCTATTGGGTTGCATTATGAGGACAGATTGGGTGGGGTAGGAAACTTCAGCCCATGGAAGGAGAGGATTGTTTTGTTGTTTAGGGAGTAAGAGTTGTGGGACATTGTTGAGAAGACAATGAGACTTCCCACTGATTCAATACAGTGGGCTAAGCCTAATAAAAAGAATGTGAAGACCAAGATAATAATCCTAGATTCCATTAAAGACCATATTATACCTCATGTGACAAGAAGAAGAATGACTCTGAGATGTGGGCATCCTTACCAAGTTACAAACTTATACCAGAGTACAAACCAAAATAGAAAGATGGTGTTGAAAGAAAAGTTGAGAAATACCAGGATGTCTGAAACTGACACAATTGCATTATACCTAACCAAGATTACACAGATTAGAGATGAGTCGACAGCAATGGGAGAAACTATTGATAATGAATAGTTTGTTAGATCAGCCTTGAGTGGTTTTCCTACAAAATGGGATGTCTTTATTGATGGGACTATTGCACGTGAAAATCTGACTAGTTGGGGGAGATTGTGGGATGATTTCAAAAAGGAAGAGACAAGGAGATGTTCCAAAACACAGGCCAGTGTGATGGTGGGGATGATGAGCAGAATGTTGCTCTTACAGTTAACCTAAGTTACCAGGATTTAGATTCGGATCCAAATCCAGATCCGGATTCGGATATGGATCCGCTAGTTTTTTGAAAACACAAGATCAAAAAAAGGCAAAGAAACGGAAAGTACAAGCAAAATATAAATATTTAATATTTTTAAATTAAAAATTATATAGCATAAAATAAAAACTAAATTTATACAATATAAAAAAAAAACACGCTAATTTTTTAATATAATTTTAAATACAATATACTATTAGATAATGATTTTAAAACTGTATTCATTTATAAATATAATTAAACATTAATTAATTTATAATAAAAAAACCAAAAATATGGAATTTTTCAATATATAACTCCAAGTTAATACTTTTAAAAAAATTATTAATTAATTCATAATATAATTATGCGAATATAAATATTTAACACTAAGTTTAAATATTTATATTAAGCAAATTATTAAACTTATAATTATTTTAGAAAAGTTACTTTTAAACTTCAAAAGGAACTTTAAAATTGATTAAAACATAAACTTACTTTTTGAACTTTAAAATATCTTCTAAATGAATAAGAGTTCACGTCACATGTATTAAAGTTTATAATGTCTTTAATGCTATTAAAGTTTAATAAATATGAGTTCACGTCACGTGTATTAAAGTTTATAATATGTCTTTAATACTATTAAAGTTTATAATATGGTCAACATAGAAATAATAAATTGTCGCCACGAACTTGCATTAAAGTTTATAGCGTCTTGTATGTCACCACGAACTTCCATTAAAGTTTATAGCGTCTTGTATTAAAATTTATAATATGTTCAACATAAAAATAATAAATTTTATGTCACCCAGCAATTCCCTGGTTTATTTCTGCTAACGGATTCATTAATCCATTTATTACCATTCCATTAACTTGCACTAAATTTCTCATTTTGGAATTTTGTGCTCCCGTATGTTGATGATTTTTTACCCACGAATAGAAGATAGGCGGACCTCTGCAGATCCGGATCTGAATCCGTCTTTGATATGAGGATCCACAGATCCAACCATTAGACCCGACGGATCCGGTAACATAGCAGTTAACAGCACAGGCAAAGGTAATGAAAAGGGTAGTGGGGGATCTACTTCTATGAAGGACATGAGCAAAGTGAAATGATTTGCATGTCACAAGGATGATCTCTATGCAAGCCAATGTCCATACAAGAAAAAGAAGAAAGATGCTCAAGCAGCAGTAGTAGCATCAACTAAGATTGATTACTTGTTGAGAAATTAGAGAAAGAGTTTTATGTTATTGCCTGTATTTCAAACAGTAGTATTGTTGTGTATGAGAACAATGGGTTATGGCTAGTGGACAGTGGAACATCCAATCACATGACAGGGATGAGGTTAGTGTTCCACAGTATTCCAAAGACAGACTTAGATTTCCAAGTGAGTTGTGGAGCTAGCATCACACATGCAGTAAAGGGGGTTAGATGTGTTACATTCTAGCTAGAGTTAGGAAGATTTGTGGAGGTGACAAGCATGTTATTTGTTCCAAGGTTGATGGTACACTTGCTCTAAGTATCAACCTTGGATGATGATGGATATAGACTTTTGTTTCGGGATGGACAAGGGATTCTATGTTTAGAGGGAGTGACCTTGGATGCAGCGGTAATACCTAATATTAGACAGGGGCAATCATATAGGTTAATGGGTCAACCTGTGGGTGTATCTGAGGGGATCTTAGATATAGGATTAGTGTTCGTTACTAATAAAGGACAGGTGACTAGGAAAAGTGATTCTTATTATTAAAAAAAAAAGTTAAGAAACTTTAAAGCTGGCAGACAAATATACACCCCCACAAACCCGTTCAATGTCGTTGATGACAATGACTGATTTCAACAAACAATTGATTGATCCTGAGAATAGGATTACTAGCCACTCCGATGATTTCAACCAAAAATTAGTCGATCTCAAGTGTAAGGTTGTCGGACATTCTGACGATATTAAGAAGCTTCAGGATACGACAAATCAGACAGAACAACAGTTCGGGCAAAACCATATCAATCCGAAATGAATCATAATCAGACAATGTCAATGCTGAGCATTTTGTGTGACAGGATGAAGGTTACACCCGAACAACTACTCAAAGATGATGGAGGTAATCAACAGCACAATTCATCAAATTCAACAAATTTAGCAGATTCTCATGAAAAAATGGAGTCTCCAAAAAAATCATCCACACATCATCAAGGAAATAGTAACACGACTTTTTCAAATAAGTAGCTTTGGAATACATTCACCAATCAATACCCTTTTTTCGCTCCACCGTTAGCGACGTATCAACGAAGAGCAAAAATCGAGCTACCTAAATTCGATGCTAACGAAAAATGCAGCGTTGCGTGGCTGAATAAAGCAGAATAATATTTCGAGATTTATGATATTGACAATGATGACGAAAAGATTAAACACGCTTCCATGAAAATGTTAGGCGAAGCATATAATTGGTATATGTGGTGGAAGAAGACGACACTCGCAATCAGTTGGAGAAAATTTAAGAGTTATTTTCAACACTCATCAGATTGCGACAAAAAGGAAATGTGGATGAATACACTCAAGAATGGGAGACCTTAGCAACACAAGTACATGGGTTATCAGAATCTCGTCTAATTCAATCATACATCTCCGGACTTAAAACTCATCTACGAGTAGAACTTGAGCTTCATGACATTACATCAATAGAAATTTGAACAGATATTGTGGTCAAAACCGGAAAAAGTATATTTGAGACGACGAATTCCCCAGTCTGTGGATACGGATAATACAAGATATGTTCCCCCACATCTTCATGAAAGTGAAAAATCTAACGTGGAAATGCAAAGGATAAAAGAAGGCAAGTGCAAACGTTGTGGCGAGAAGTGGGACCCTAAACATAGGTGTGCTAAAGGAAAAGAGTCAAAAAAACCTATATAATTGTGAAGCAACTAATGATTCAAACAGTGATGAATCAAACATAGAAGGAATAGAAAATACCCCAAAATTCTCTCCAGAATTAGATGACGAAAGTATTTCGTAAGTGTCACTATCAGCTATGACATGTATATCACAACCCCAGACTTTAAAATTAAAAGGACATATAAAGAAGAACAACGTAGTGGTCCTCATCGACTCTAGTAGCACCCACAATTTTTTAGATGCAACCATGGCAAAGAGACTCAACATTTTCACATTCCCCTTGCCCAACATGAAGGTGATGGTAGCCGACGGTAAGAAGATTAAAAAGGTAGGAAAATACCATAAGGTCAAATTGCAGATTCAAGACTTTAATTTAGAATACCCGTTCTTCATTGTACCATTAGGAGGAGTAGATGTGGTCTTGGGTATCCAATGGCTAGACATTTACTCTGCCAACCATCAAGAGCAATTCATAAGCTTTAACTGGGAAGGGCAGAGGTACAAGTTATACGGATTCCAAGCACCAGAGAATCGTCATCCCAGATGATGAAGATGATTCGACAAGGAGCACCATCTTATGTAGTACAACGTCACCAATTAGAAATGTTATCTGCAAACATGATCAGCGAAGAGTCACCAGAAGTACAAGAACTAATTCAGAAGCATGAAAAAGTATTCCAAGACCTGCCCATGAAATGCCTCCTAACAGGGAAATTGAGCATACAATAAAAGTCAAAGCAAGATCAGACCCCGTCAACATCAAGCCATATCGATATCCACATCACCAAAAGACTGAAATTGAGAGATTAATCCAAGACCTTTTAAAATGTGGGATCATCTTGAAAACTAAGAGTTTGTATGCTACTCCAGTGGTATTAATAAGGAAGAAGGATGGATCATTAAACAAAATAACGGTTAAAAACAAATTCCCAATTCTCTTTATTGATGAAATGTTGGATGAACTACATGGCGCAAAATACTTCTCCAAATTGGACTTAAGATCAGGCTACTACAAAATCCTAATCAGGTTGGAAAACATACCAAAAATTGCGTTCCGAACACACAAAGGTCACTACGAATTTAAAGTATTGCCCTTTGGGTTAACCAATGCACCAGCAACATTCCAAGCCATTATAAATGAGTTATTCTGTCCATATCTTAGGAAGTTTGTATTAGTATTCTTTGACGATATTTTAATTTATAGTAAAACTTGTAAGGACCACCTACAACATCTGGATAAAGTTTTTACACTACTGAAAGAGCATTAGTTCTACGCCAAGAAATCCAAATGCACCTTTGGGAAGGAAGAAATAGAATATCCCAGACACATAATATCCCATGAAGGAGTAAAAGTGGACCCTAATAAAATCAAAGCTATAAACTTATAAAGGAATGGACCAAACCAGTTAATATATCCAAGCTAAGAGGGTTCTTAGGATTGACTGGATATTACCGAAGAATTATTAAAAACTATGCACACATAACTGCACCTCTAACAAACCTTTCAAAGAAGAATTCATTTCAATGGAATGAGGAAGCAAGAATGTGTTTTGAAGAACTGAAGGAAGTTATGTCTAATGCCCTGGTATTGGCAACTCCAGATTTCTCTAAACCATTTATTATGTGTGATGCTTTCGGATTCGATATAGGTGCAGTCTTAACACAAGATGAGCATCCAATAGCTTTTGAAAGCAAGAAGCTCAATAAACGAGAATGTCTTAAGTACACATACAACAAGGAAATGCCCGCTATTATGCACGCATTGGCCAAGTGGAGACAATATCTTTTGGAAAGTAAGTTCTCGATTCAAACAAACCATAACAGTCTCCAACACCTCCTTCAACAAAAAACACTTTCCGAAGAACAACAAAAATGGATTGAAAAAATTGTCGCCTTTGACATGGAGATACTACATAAAAGGGGAAAAGGCACTGTAGTAGCAGATGCCCTGTCTAGGAAGGGCGAAGGAATCAACATTACTTGCAGTCTCGGTTGTTGTTCTTGAATGGCTTAATGAGATTCGAAGTGAGTATGCTAAGGATCCAAAAATAACTATGATAATCAATAACCTTCTAGACAACTCAAAATTTGAATGGAAGAACAATATTCTATGGTACAAAGGAAGAATCTATCTAAATTCAAACTCCACGTTTAAATCCAAGATACTCAAGGAGTCACATGATTCATTGTCAGTCGGACATTAGGATTCTTTAAAACTTACTACAATGCATGTCGATCATTCTTTTGGAAGGGGATGAGTTGCGATATTCAGAAATATGTAGCAGAATGTGATAAATCTCAAAAAAATAAAAGTGAAAATATTACGACACCTAGATTACTTCACCCCTTAAACATTCCAAATTAGAAATGGGAAGAAATATCAGTGGACTTTATTGAGGGATTACCTATATCTAAAGGCAAGGATAAGATCTTCGTAGTAGTCAACAGACTCACCAAATATGCTCACTTTATTGCAATGAAGAAATCAAACTCAGCTATACATATCGCTGAGATATTTGCAAAAATATTTATAAATTACACAATTTTCTGAAAGTCATTGTGAGTGATAGAGATGCCAAATTTAAGGGTAATTTTTGGAAGGAATTGTTCAACCATATAGGAACCTACCTAAATATGAGTTCCACTTACCACCCTCAAACAGTTGGACAAACGGAAGTTGTCAATAAATGTTTGGAAGCCTACCTACGTTGTTACACTACAAAAAAAGCAAAATAAGTGGGCTCAGTGGTTGCATCTCGTTGAATGGGGGTATAATTACTTATCATACATCAGCAAAAATGACTCCATTCCAAGCTTTGTATGGGTACAAACCTCCGAAATGAAAGGATCTATCTATCGTCCAGACAAATCTACCAGTTGTTGAAAACCAACTAGAAGAAACCCAAAAAATTGTTTAAACTCTAAAAGAAAATTTAAATAATGCAAGAAACCGTATGAAGCAACAAGCTGATCAAAACAGAGCCGAGAGAGAATTTGAAGTTGGAGAATGAGTATTTGAAACAAAAGGAAAAAATAAATTGAAACAATTGTCTTTGAACCAAAAAGGAAATAATAAATTGGCACCAAAGTTCTATGGACCATACCATATTAACAAAAAGATCAGTCAAGTTGCATATAGTTTAAGCCTTCTGGATAAAAGTTGCATTCACAACGTCTTCCATGTATCCTGCCTTAAAATGGCACTTGGTGACCATCAATCAGCACAAACAACGCTTTCATCCTTGGATGATGAAGGAAGCGTCACTTTAGAACCAAAAGGCATCATATCCACCAGGTAAAAGAAGCTTCGATCTCGTGTAATCAAGGAATACTTGATCAAATGGAAGGATTTACCCGAAGAAGAAGCTTCTTGGGAGACTGAAGCATTTCGTCAACAACATCCGTCGTTACGTATGCTTTGAGGACAAAGCATTTTTTTGGGAGGAAAGCAATGTTATATAAAAAAATTAATTAATTAATAGTTATTAGGCAAAGGGCAAGATCTTCACCAAGAGACGCCCAAGGCAATATAAAGCTAGGGGCCTCCCACAAATTGTAATCATCTATCTGTTTTTAGTAATAATAAATATGATTTTTTTGAATAAGCCAAGTTAATTGTGCCAAGCACTTTACTTTATAATGTGATTTTATAAAGTTGAAAAGTATACTTTTATAATTAATGACTAAAAAGTGAGTTTTTATAATGTGAGTATGACTTTATAAACTTGGGTCACTTAAGTCATGACCATTGATCTTGAGATGGCAAAATTGAATCTCAACCATTGAGATGTAGGGTTAGGAATTTTAATCATTAATGAGAAATAAAAAGAGAAAAGGGAGAGGAAGAGGCACATTCTTTGAGGAGAAAGGAGGAACAGAAAAGAGCTAAGAAAAACGTGAGCAGGAGGCTGAGAAAGAGGGCACACTTCCCAAGGCCATTTCCAGCAAGTAATTGCAGCAGTACCTTCAATCCAAGGCAAGTTTCTAGCATTAAATTGCAGGCCATACAGTACATTTCTTGTGGTAGCAGTACAGCATTGTAATCACAGAAATCAAGGCAGGTTTGCATGAATTTTGAGGCAATATTTATTGTTGTAGGAGTTATGTATAAGCTGTACTTTCCAGCAGTGAATTTGGGCACAAAAATCAAAGCAAAAATACAGCATTTTATGTTGTAGCAGACCATACAGCAGTACAGAAATTCTGGCATGAATTTTGAGAAATCTAGGTGTTTTTTCAAAGGGAAATTTCATCACGAATTTCAGGGAGAGATAGTACAGCTTGGCAAGAAATTTTCTGCTGTAAATTTTCGGAGACCTCTTTAATAAAATTCCTCTTCTCAGTTCTCACCAGTTTTCCCTTTAGCGTTTTTCCAAGGGCTTTGCCCAAAATCCTATGTCTCATGTGTGTTGTCTATTGTTCATTCTCGGCTGTTTAAAGTCTGATTTAGTCAAGTGTATTTCAGCTCATAAAAATCAGTTTGAATGTATTTAAATTTAATGCATTAAATATGAAGTTTTTTTTATTGGAGACTGAAATTAAAGTTTGACTAAGCATTTGACAAAAGTCTGACAAGAAAAAACTGGAAGGTAGGTGAAATTTCAACACCCATTGAGCGAAACTGTGAAAGAAACGAGCTCGGAACCGCGCTTCAAGCTGGGTTTGCACGGTTCCTGGAATTTCGAAACCACTATGTGAGGAATCGTGCTTCCTTGACACTCCCAAGGTGCTCTCTTGATGCTCCCTAGACACTTCCTAGATGCTCCCTTATGGTAATGTTGAATTCTTAAAGTAAAAGTAATTACTTAAATTTTTAGCATTACCATGAAATGGCTCAAGATGTTTGAGAGTGGTTCCAACCTCAACAGACTTCATATGAAGAAAATAGAATTTCATATCCCATTCAAAATTCAGCAAACTAAACAGTTTTCAGAATTTCAAGATCAACGGGATTGCGGAATTTCATTAGATATATCACATATATGTGATTGGCATTTAATCAAGAGCACCAAACCCTATATGTACCCCAGTATTGGTAGTGTTGATTGTTGAACTCCTTTGTCATGGCCTTAGAGAAAAAGTACCCTTCACTCAATTCAAAATCATTGATCAAGCATGTTAAGCTTTTCTACCATATTTTAAGGCTTGAATTAGGCAGTTTGATCAAAATTGGGTAATGTTGACTAATGTCCCTAAAGAAT
Organism: Pinus taeda; assembly: GCA_000404065.3. Classification (NCBI taxonomy): domain Eukaryota; kingdom Viridiplantae; phylum Streptophyta; class Pinopsida; order Pinales; family Pinaceae; genus Pinus; species Pinus taeda. The sequence goes on from APFE031550716.1 coordinate 312,506, forward strand.
TGAGATAAAGGCAAAGGCTAGACAAGCGGAGAAAAATCTAGATTCTAGATGGTTGATGCTCGAATAATTAATCGTTAATGTACTATGGATGCCATTTCTCTCTTGATTTATGTACAAGTATGCATGCTTTGATATATGATTCACCTAATTTGGCACACTGGATTTTTTTTAATATAAATGCAATGATATATATATATAGAGAGAGACACTTTCGGTATGCTTTGCTTCCGAGGATTTTAGGGAAATGATTCTTCCAGTGCTTCCTTTCCAAAAAACACACCACTTTGTCCCCACTTCATGCAACATTGGTATCAACAATTGTTGTGTGAGTTATCATTTGACATCTTGTATGAGTTTACTGTAGGATAGTGTTGTAATTGATGTCAACCCATGGAATTGATTGGGTTTGACTTTGACTAAAAACACCAGTCATTGATGTCAAATGGTTAATGAATGCTTCTTAATAATTGTCAGTAACATCAAGTTGCCAACTACATTGATGGATGGTTGAAAATGCTAGTCCTAGGGTTTCGGTTCCCTGGACTGAGGATGTACCTTGACTTTGTCGAGGGTTTTGGAAGGGTCAAAGCATTGACTTTGACTTTGAGATCCACATCATTGGATTCTCCTTGTTGAGATCTTTCCAGTGGTATTGGATTCTCCTGGTTTAAGAGAAAATTGAATTTGAAGTCAAAGAGCCCACTTTCCGAGCTAAAACCCCAAGGGGTGGTGACTTGGCATACTTTCATTGGTTGAGCGTTTTTAATAACAAGTATATGGGTTTTTCATAGTAAAATCATCCTAGGAAGGGTAATTAACTAATTAGCATCACAAACCCCTTACACAAGCCTAGTTCCTTTACAAAAGGGTAAGTGGCCTTTGCTTAGGGCTCAAGGAAACAATTAATTAGATAAGTTAACATTTTTTAAAACCCCTAAACCTACTCCAAAATTCACATTAGAAGCCCTTACTAGCCCCTCCAAAACACAATAAAAAGAGACCTTAATGCCTCCCAAAACACATCATTTTTTTCAACAATATCACACTTATCCCTTGCTCTGAAATTATTCGGTCTATTGAGGCAAAAGAAAAGTTTGGATCTTTCTAAGGCTAGGGCAGAGGATTCAACATTTTATCTTCAGCATTCTTCACTCACTCGGTCCTCCAAGGTACGCTCTCTTTTGGTGTGTTTGTGTTTTGTGAATCCCTTTGTGAGTTGACCCTACGGCTAGGGCAACTTTCCTCTCTTTTTGCACAACACCTTGTCCATAGGGTTTCCTCAATAACCTTGTAATCTTGCAGTCTCAAGAACCAGCAAAGGAGTAAGATTCAGATGGGCATTCTTGTAGGACTTGTTGGGCATACTTTTGCAAACCCTCGGCCCCTCTGCAAGGGCTAGGCCGCAGGATGTTTTGAGCATTTTTCTATTGTTGGTAATGAGTGGACAAGCCTGTTAAATTCAGCTTTCTTTTAGGGTTTCCGCAGAATTGTTTTATTGTCTCTTCACTTGCTCTATCACTGTCCGACTCCTTTTGGTTACATCTGTGAATGAAATTTTTGAAATAGCATGTGCCATAACCAACGATCTAATAGAAGACCCGGCACTCCTATAAATTCTCTTTATTATAGCATATCGTTTGATTAAGGTACGATGGATTCATGAAGGGTTGCACTCTCGGTCCTACACTACAGAAGTCTATTGACTTGAATTTTGAAGAAAAGAACAAGCTTTATTATCACCATTTTCAATCACCTGCCAGGTAAATGGATACTACAACAGTATTTGGATTGACTCTTATTGACTTGACTTGATAAGTGACACACTGACATTGAGATAATGTCTTGACCTTGACATGACACAATGGTAAGACTATTACATGACTATTGACATCCTGACTTTACCTTGACACATTGTACAGTGACCTTAACAGTGAAAATTGACTTGATATAGAGAAAGTTGTGACAACAGTTAACTTGACATAGTGACCTAGTAAGACAAGTAGTAAAGTAGTTCCTTGAGTGCAGATATGCACATGTGACAGAAACTCTTGTATATGTACAGACTTGACTGTAATCATCGTTAGTAATAGTGTGTGGACTTCACAAATAGTGAGACTTTAACCTTGTTTATTGTATCGATACTAATTGTGACGTTCTGACCTGACATACAGACTTGATTGACTTGATAACTTGACATGACTCTTAACAAGTGATGTAACTATATGTGATGGGACAGCAAGTGACATTTGTTGTCATTTGTTGACAAATGGCATTCACTATGATATGTATTGAGAGTTGGGACAATAGTGTTTGACTTAACAAACAATCCTCCATGTGTGTGTTGACTTGACATAACATTTGGCAGTATGCACATGATAGTGAAAATTGAGGCATGATATGTGATATATTGATATGATATGACAGTTGACCTATAACTTTGACACAGATGCAGTGACCTTATTCATAATGGTAATAATCCTTAATGAGTGGGAGATGTTATAAATTGTTGGCTAAGACCTACAGTTGAGATTCTTGACAGTGACCCTAAACCTAGCTTTTACAGTGACAGTGCTTTTCATGATAATGTTTTTGAGATGTGAATCTACATTTGATAGTAGTTCTATGACAGTGTTTGACTTATGTAATGCCAGTGATCCTTGAGACATGATGATTGTACATTAATCCTTGACATAGTGAGTATTCTACAACGAAATGTTTAACTTTGACTTCACTGTGACACTATATGACAGTGAGGCATTACTATTGACTTGACACCTAGGTATGACATTGATAGTGAGTTGACACCTTTACCTTGACTTGACCCATAGATTGCAGTACATAGACCTGTGACAGTGATAACCTAGGAATTTGTACTAGTGATGAACTACGGATCTGTAATAATGACCTAGTGGGTGTACTACCATAATGGCAGAACTTTACATGGTAGCAGGTCTTTGAAGGCAATATCATCCAGTGTACAGCATATTGAGAGCATATGTTGGTAGCTCTCCATGGACAGATCTTGAGAGCATTAGCAGCAGGTCATAGGGATGATCAGAGGCACCTTGGTTTGTGCCATTGTTTGATAGCAGTGCCAGATGGTTGCAGCATTATTATAGCAACACGAGCAGTTTGGTACAATGCAACAATATGATATGTTGATTGTCTCGTGAGCATATGATGTTTACCCTTACATGAGCAGTGTGGTAGAGCGACCATTGTAGGCTGATTTGCTTGGTACAGTTTGGACAGTGATCAGTTGGATAGCATTGTACAGTGGTCAGTAGTTGGACATTCTAGCGGTCAGTTTGAGCAATGTTGTGCAGGTTGAACAAGATTATACAGTGTGATCAACAGTGCAGTTGCGGGACTTGACAGGATATTCATTTTGAGCAGAGCAGCATTATCTTATTTACTATCTTCATATATTGATTCAGGGCACAAGGGGATCCAGTCTGAAAATTGTGAAACGTGGCCCATTGGCTTTTCAGGGTGGCAGAGTGGTGCACGGCAGGTGATTGGATTCACCTTCAAGTTGTGGCCTGAGAACACTTCAAGGCGGCAGGCTGGTGCTAGGGCAGGTCGTAGCATGCACCGGGCATTGTGGGATCCTTTCAATTGGGGCTAATAAACTAGAGGGCGACAAAGCATCCTTCCAACAGCGGGTGGTAAACAGAGTGTTGGGGCACTCGTTAGGTTGTGGCTGACTTATAGGGTGTTCAAGCATCCTTCTAGTTGCAGGAAGTTACTAAGGTTGAGTAGCATCCTACAAGTTGTTGTCTGTAAATTAGGGGGTTGTAGCCTCTTTCGGTTGTGGCTGAAAACTTGATGTACTTACTTTTATTTTAAAGAGGAGAAGAAGACAATTACTAAATAAGCGTTCAGTGGTTTTTGACCCGGAGGGGATTTTTCACCTAAAAATCTCTGTGTCCATGTTTATCTTTTTGCAATGTTGTATGGTGTTGTCTACTGTTGATTATTGTATATGATTATCTAAAGAAGAAAAATAATAATAAATGAAGATTAACTAATGTTCTGAAAAAAGATTAATAAAGTGCTAATTGCTAAGAAATACTGATTCAACCTCCCCCCCCC
>APFE031550716.1:337044-353031 GCA_000404065.3 Pinus taeda
GAATCTAATAAAAATATTATCAGCCATGAATAAGATGACCCACATGAAGTTTGGCCCTAGTTGCCAATTTTAACATGTCCCCACCATGGAAGCCCCACCAAGTAATAGGATCCATATGCCCCTGATCATCCATGGTTATTGGATCTGAAAAGATCCCAATGGATTATATAAATGCTCCAAATTCCTCACGTACGTCTTTTGAAATTGCCGCTTCCCTATAGATTTTCCTCAAAGTTGTCTTATATCCTTGTACCACTTCACAATCTCTGTTTGGAGCTGCTCTACCAGGCAAAGACGATATTTTAGAATGATAATATTTCGGGTGCAGTGCATATGCCAAAAGGTGTAATGGTGTGGTCATTTTGTTCCACCTTTTTGTAACTATGTCTTTCACTTCATCGTAAAATATTCCAAAGGGATCACGTTCACTTGCTTCGATAATTTCCCATATCCTCTCCAACATACTATCTATGTTGTCATAGACTTCCCCCAAGCAAGGCATATTTGTGTCAAATGCCCTAATCATGTTTAAGATTGGTTCTATGAACTGCAAAAGGTATTGGACCTTGTCCCACCATGCATCATCAAAAATAATAAGACTTTATTTTTTCTCCTCTATCAGAGGTTGAAGTCCTCCATGATACCCAAAGAGGGTCAATGACCATTGCATGTAATGCTTGTATGACCTCCACAAGCCTCTTTATGACTAAACAATAGAAAGCAAAACGAGTTTCAGCAACCTACATGTGTTATCATAAGTCAAATGTCAAATCAGAATAAAATAAATTAAAAATTAAATTAAAAACACATAATGCATAACACTAATTAAAAATTGAGTACCTTTAGTAGCTCCAACTTTGCAAAACTTTGATATATGGCTTGGGACATCGAATGATTGGTGTTAAAGATTTGCATCTCGTTTGATGCTACATATATTTCATTGATCCACTCATTCTCACCAATCTTGGAAAGCATAAGGTTTAACGAATGCACTGCACATGGAGTCTAGAAGATGTGATCATATTGAACCCCCACAATTAGAGACCTGCAACTCTACAAACCTTTGCATTGTTTGTAATAACTTGGACAACATTTGCATCAATAAGAATTATGGAGATGAATGTTGCATCTTTTTCCACTCCACTGCGATCAGTGGCCTTCAAAAACATTGTTCCTTAGGGGCATCTTGCGATAACATTAATTAAAGGGTGATTTCTTTGGTCTCTCCATCCATCAGAGACGATGGACACTCTTGTTTCTACCCATGTATCACGGATTGATTGTAATTGTCTATCCACAAATTGTTTTTCTGATGTTAACAAAGTGGTGCGTATTTTTTCATAGTCAAGGCTCTTGCATCCTTTTGGTGCTTCATTAACTGCTTTAATCATTTGTTGCCAATAAGGAGAGCGCACTGAATTGAATGCTAGCCCATTTGCATAGATGCAACGAGCAACATGCTCATCCGCAAATTCTTTGCCCTAGTTATTGAATGCTGCTTCAAGAGGTCCTTGAGTAGCTCTTTGATTAACTATGACAACTGGTGTAGATGGTAATGGGGACTTGGTTGTGGAAGCTTGCACGAGTTGTTTTCCCTTTGTGAATCTCTTGTCAACGGCATCTTGCAAAGATGAATAAAACTTGAATTTTGTTGGACTTAAACCTGTCCCAGATTGGCCATTTCGACCATTTGAATCGGTGCATACCAACACACCTGTTTTAGTTTGCCCAATGAGATGGGCCTTCCCTCTAATGTACGAGACATTTCGAATGCTATTGCATTCACTACATCTCTATTTGTACAAACCAACCCCAGAATTTTTGCCAAGAACTTTCACATACTGCCATAAACGAGATATTGGATCTTTATTTACATTTGTCTCCTCTTGGATCTTGGATCTTTATTGATATTCATTAAACGTTAACCATATAATATATACCTGCACGACCTACCGCAACCACCTGCACGACGGCTATCATGACCACCTGCACGAACAGAACCACGACCACCTGCATTGCGAATCATTATGACCATGATAAAACGCCCAACAACCCCGACCACGATTACGACCCCTGAGAATCATCTCGCTGATTAATTTTGAAGTGCAACTAGTCAATTAGCGGTGCTATTTTGCCCTTCCGTAGTGTCTCAACAACAAAACAGTACTAGCACTAGCATTATTTCAACCCTCGACCAGCATTGAGCAACAGAGCAGTACCACGATTTGGACTCGTACCCGTCAAGTTTTATAATACATGAAGACTATCAAAATGCCATAATTTTTGCACTAAACGAAAAATAAATCGAGTTGAACTGGAGTCGTTGAACTGTTAACTGACAGAGTTGATCGTTAAAACTAAAGTGTTAACTAATGATTCGCGCGGACCATGGAGTTCATTGCTCGGATATGCCTCCAAATCCTCCAGATCTGGCACCAATCCTAATAAAATGCCTCCAATCAAAGTAGGTGTGGTTCTATCACATCTGGAACCGTTTCCCTAGTGGATCCAAGCGAATCGATATCCGAATCCGTTTAAGATTTGGGGATCCACGGTTCCATCACTTGCCCCTTGCAGATCCGGTTATTTTGGTTATTATTTTAGAGTTCGATGCTGATAGAATTGATTGAGATCCCGACAGTGGTATTGCCGAAAGATTGTTAATGCTATGAGGCTTGTAGTGATGTTGTTATATGTTGTCATAGCTCGGGTTTGTACACTCTAGGGAGCCTTCACCTTGATGTATGCTGCTATAGGTGAATGATACGGTGTGTACCAATAAGTCACTGTTAGACTGAAGAAAAGGTTGATAGTGGTTTGACATGTGTGAGGGCAGATTTGTAGGAGTGAGTATAAGGACACTACTGCTATTAAGTCAGTGAGATATTTATGGAACATATTAGCATGTATCAAGGGTTTGTTGAGCAATTCTAGGGTTTCACAATATTGCAAAAATCAAATTGGTTACTGAATGTTAGTGTTACAGAAATGTTGAGCACTAAATTGATTATTGATAGGGTTTGCTATTGATGTACATATTGAGTACAAGCAAATTTGATAGAGCAGAGTTTGTATTGCAGTTTATTTTTGTATTGTATTTGAGCACAAGTGGATCTAGTTTGAAAATGAGATGAAATCGTGGTCTACTTGTTGAGTAGGGTGGCACGGTGGTGCAAGGAAAGAGAGTGGAGTCTCCTTCAAGTTGGAGCCAAAGAACACTTCTAGGCCACAAGGTGGTTCTAGGGCAGGTTGGAGCCTGTGTAGGGTGTTGAAGCATCCTTTCAGTCAGAGCTGATAAAACCGAGGTGTTGGAGAGTCCTTCCAGTTGGAGCTGGTAAATCGGGGTGTTGGAGCATCCTTCCAGCTGGAGCCGATAAATCAAGGAGTTAGAGCTTCCTTCAAGTTGGAACCTATAAACCAAGGGGTTGGAGCCTCCTTCAGTTGATGCTAAAAATCATGGAAGTTGGAGCGTCCGATTGATGTAAATTATTGAAGACCTATATTAAGAAGCGATCAGTGACTTTTCTCCTAGAAGGGTTTCCACGTAAAATATCTTGCCTACTGTCTTGGATGTTGTGCATTGTTGAATGGTGTTGTTATCTGTTCATGTGATGTGATGCTAAATTATGTTTTTAATCTAATGCTAATGATAATCAATGCTCTTTGAAATTAAAATTAACTGACTGAAGTGAAATATTGATTCACCCCCTCTCAACGTTTCCAAAAGAGGGTGTACTTGCCTTTCCCCAAGATCTCCCCATCTCCCTGCCAAACCTCCAATCCAAGGAAATAGTACATCAGCCCCATATCCTTCATCTCAAACTCAATTGCAAGATCTCTCTTGCACTCTTGGATGAGCTTATTTGCGCCTGTCAAGATCAGGTCATCCACGTAGAACACTAGAATAAACAACTGACCTCCAACAACAATGTAGTAGAGGTTGGGGTCTGCTTCACTCCTTGTGAAGCCCAATCGTTGAAAGTAACTGTCAATACAAACATACCATGCCCATGGAGCCTGTTTAAGCCCATACAAGCCTCTCTTAAAAGGAATATTCAAGGGAAAGAGATTAATATTGTTATCAACACAAGCGACGAGGAAGATTACATAAATATTAATCAGGGAAATCAATTATCGATTTCAAAGCCAAATATAAGTGCAAGAATATATCTTTGGCGAGAAAGAGTATGAAATTAATGATTACAAGTGACAGTTGATCATTATGAGTACATATCTCTATTCATTATCATAACTATTTTTAAAAAAGAGATTGATATAATTCTCGGTCTACCTTGGTTGAAAGAGTTGGGTACGTCCATGTCAAACATGGAGAAAAAATCCTTGATGTTTCCTTATAAGAAGAACATGACAATGAAGTCAAAATCGATAATGCCTTCATAAAAAGATTTTAAGGATATTTCAAAATTGTTAATTTTCCACTGTTATATGTTGTTACAATCACTTTAGCCCAATCTTATCTTCAATTAGCAATAAAATTTAATCTTCCAATGACCAATAACAATTGTAGATGGAACAGTATATGCAATGTAAAATAGAAGACAATCAAGAGCAATAACAAGAGACACCGAATTTGGTCAAAGACCAACAAAAAACCCCACAAGGGGGAAAACCCTTTCAAATTCTTCTTCTTATTAGATTGTCATAAAATGTTCAGCAAAGAGAGAGTACAATATTCCAATTCATCAATCAATAGTCAAAGTCAATCCTTTGACTATCCAACAAAATCAACCAACCACTATCCAAATGATGAGTCAATAGTCAAATCTGACGAAGTTATATTTGTAACAACAACAAATGATGCCCTAACCAGTCCTCAAGTCAATGGTCAAGAGCCCTTCAAAAGTCTCGATCAAACTGCCAGTCAATGCGGCCTTCCAAGTTGGTCGAAGATCAGGCAAAATAGTTCCAAAATCCACACTCAAACCTAGTCAATGGAGAGAAAAAAATCTATTGTCAAAATCTCCGATCAACAAAGGTGAAACTTCCCAGAAATCCTCGATTTATGTGCCAAAGAATGCAGCCTCAAACAGATCCAAAAATGGTCAAACCAAGTCAAAGGTGGTCAATGGAAGGTCAAATTTTCCCAATAGAAAAGTCAATGCAAATTTTAGATTGTCCTTCCTTCCCTTCAAACATGTGAGAGAGAGACATGCAATTTCAGAGGTATGAACCAATCACAAGAGGAGAGAGAGAAGAATGGATGATTGATGTGATGCCAAATGAGGTTGACTTGTCTTGTATTTATATGCTTCCTTAGAAACCCAATTCATCCTTTACGCCGACCTAAACTATTGTGCACATGTGGATTTTTATATTAAAAATATATTTTTCCTTGACCAAATTAAATTCTTCCAAGGGCAAAGAGGGTCTTCTCTAAATGAAGAAAGTTGTCCAAAGGAGGGAATTTGTCCCTGAGCTGCCAAATTAACACTCCCTCTCAGCTAGGGAGAAATTTCTGACTACATCATCAAATGTCTCATCATCATCAAGTTAAATGTTGTCTTTGTTCATCTCTGCTCATTTGTTGAGCACTCTCGAATCTAAAAGAAGAAGAGTTTGACATCATAGGGGAGCTCAAGCTACCATCCTCTATCCAAGGACGATAGGCAAGATACGACTTACCATGGAAGGTAAGGATCAGAGTTATTCTATCGTCAAGACAATAGGCAGGATATGACTTACCGTGAGGTAAGGATCATAATTATCCTATTGTCCGCTGATCTTCCCAACTTGACCCTCAAGAGTCAGTGGTAGAACACCTACATCCTCTCACTTGCATAGGATACTACTTACCGTAAGTGGTAAGGATCACAGTTATCCCAAGTCACCGCTCAACCCATTGGCCAGTTGGGGAGGAACAGTCCCAACGAGCTTAGCTTGTGGGTAGGGATGTCAACTGGAGTATATTTTGTCAAGTCCAAAGATGACAATAGGTAAGATGCTACTTACCATGTGGTAAGGATCTTATCTATCCGATTCCCAAACAATAGGGAGGATACTTACCGTGAGGTAAGGATCACAGCTATCCTATTGTCAAGAATTACGTCAACCCCAAGTGCTCTCCGGCTCAATTCCTCACACTAGGAGCTCAAACAGGGGAGGAAGCGCATAGCTCAACATCCTCGATCAACCAGAACCCTTATCCGGGAGGGTCACATCCATCAATCCAAGTTGCTCTCTAAAGGTCGAGAACTTCCCTTTCGGCAAAACCTTGGTGAGTATGTTTGTTATCTGCTCATTAGTCGAAATGTGATGGAGTCTCACTGCTCCTCTCTGCACCATCTCTCGAATATAGTGATACCTGATCTCAATATGCTTGGACTTGTCATGGAATACAGAGTTCTCTGCCAATCGGATCCCACTCTTATTGTTGTAATATATGATTGTCCTATCCAGGACCTGCTCAAAGGGCTCTCTAAAGAGCTTCCTTAATCAGACTGCCTCACAGCTAGCCCTGCTAGCAGCAATATACTTTGCCTCGGTCGTGCTCAAAGCTATGGACTTTTATTTCCTGCTCATCCAAGATATCATCACAGCCCCAAGCTAAAGCAGCACCCTGATGTGCTCTTCCCATCAATAACATTTCCATCCGAGTCAGGATCAGTGTATCCATGCAGTCTCACATCTCTAGTAGTATATCTCAGACCAAGATTGATCGTCCCATGCAAATACCCCAGTACATGTTTGGAAACAACCTAGTGTGCATGAATTGGCTCAGTCATGAATTGACTCGAAGTGTTGACTGCAATGCATATGTCTGGGCGAGCGTTCACAAGGAATATCAATTCCCTAATCAACTATCAATACTCAAAGGGGTTCGCCATGTCAAGTCCAGTAGAATCTTCGCATAGCTTCTTGAAGTTCATGTCCATCGTTGTGACCAAGGACTTGTATTCTACCATTCCAAATCTTTCCAAGAGCTTCACGACATATTTTCCTTGAGAAAGGAAAATCTCACTGGGTCTTCGCCACACTTCTAATCCCAAGAAGTAATGCATCAAACCAAGATCTTTCATCTCAAACTCGAAGGCTAGCTCCCTCTTACACTCAAGCATCAAAGATTCACTACCTGACAAGAATAGATCATCAACATATAGAACCAAAATCAAAGGCATACCTTGGACCACTTTGAAGTAAAGGTTCGAGTCAACACTGCTTCTTATGAATCCAAGCTTCACCATGTAACTATCAATGCGAACATACCAAGCTTTGGGGGCTTACTTTAAACCTTAAAGTGCCTTCTTCAACCTGCAAACATGAGCCTTCCTATTCCTCACTTCAAATCCTTGAGGTTGCTCAACATATACTTCTTCCTGTAGTAAGTCATGAAGAAGCGCAGTCTTCACATCCATCTGGTGAAGAGTCCATCCTTGACTAGCAGCAAGGGCAACAATTGATCTAATGGTGGTGTAGAGGGCAACAGAGGATGTCATCAAAATCTTCTCCCTTTTTCTGGGAGAAACCTTTAGCCATGAACCTCGCTTTATACTTCTCAATGCTTCCATCAGCTCCAAGCTTGATCTTGTATAACCACTTTGAAGTTATGACAGACTTTCCTTTAAGTCTCAGAACAACATTCCATACACCATTCTTCATAAACGATTCATACTCTTCAACCACGGCATCCTTCCAAACCTGTTCTTTCACATCATCTTCAAAAGTGCGAGGCTCGGCCTATATGATGGAGCTCATAGCTACAACATATCCCTGTTAACACCATGGCTTCTTGTTTTCTCTAAAGGTGCCTCTGGCAACGACATGTCTCTTAGCATCCTCTAATGTATCACGAAGCCACAATGGTCTCTTCCTGGCAAGGGGATCACATGGAGGAGGATCCATGGGGTCCATAGGCTCCATGGGATCATCATCAACATCTTTCTCCAGCTTAGGCACAGAAGGACCTTCTAGTAGGTCCATGTCGTCATCTTTTTTCCAATGGAAACATCTTCATCAAAAGTTACATCCTTGCTAAACTCAATTTTCCTTTAACCAGATATATATATTCTAAATGCTTTAGAGCTTTCACAATATCCAACAAACGTACCTATCTTTTCGGTGGCCTCCAGCTTGTTCCCCTTATCCTTTGGCACACGAAAGTATACGAGTCAGCCAAATATCCTGAGATGTCCAATATCGGGCTTCACAACTGTGAATGCTTCCTCGGGAGTCTTGTTATCCAAAGCTTCATGAGGAACCCTGTTTTGTACATAGATTGTTGTCTTTGTAGCTTCTCCCCAAAGGAACTTTGACATCTTTCGATCATGTAGCATAGCTCCAGCAACTTCCATTATGGACCTATTCTTTCTTTCAGCCACTCCATTCTACTCGGCATCATAAGGTATGATAATTTCCTTCTTGATTCTAGCATGCTTGTAAAAGTCAACAAACTAAAATTTTGACGTATATTCTCCACCATTGTTAGACCTGAAGAACTTGATCTTCTTCCCTGTTTGATTTTCTATCAGTGTCTTGAAGTCCTTGAACATATCAAAAGCCTCATCCTTATGCTTTGAGTAGAACATCCATGTCTTCCTGGAGAAGTCATCAATAAAGAATGTGTGGTAGAGACGACCACCAAGAGAGTGCATTGGCATGGGTCCACATAGGTCAAAATGAATGAGATGAAGTATATCACTAGTCTTGATCTTGCTGGAGGGGAATGGTCCCCTTGTCTTCTTTCCATTGACACATCTCGGACAAACTCCATCGTGACTAGCTTGAACATTAGGCATCCCATAAACCAACTTCTTTAATTTCGCTAGGGCCATAATGTAGATGTGCCAACCTTCAGTGCCATAGTTCACTTTGATGATTTATGTCATGGACCATTACTAGTATAGGTCCTCCATTGACTCTATAGATTCCTTCAATTCTAGATCCCAAGGTAAATGCATCCCTCATGCGAGATTCCATAGGCCAAGTGAGGACTTTTCCTCTTATGAAGGCTACTCTCATCCCTTTGTCTTCCAAGGCAGATATGGATACCAAGTTCTTCTTTAGTCCCAAAACATTCATCACATCATCAAGAAGAACAGATTCACCAGAGTCCAAATGAAATTTGACAAAACCAAAACCCTTTTGAGGATGAATAGAGTTGTTTCCAAGGATGATTTTCAAATTTGACTCCGTCTCAACCAAGTTTGAGAGTACTTCCCAGTGTCCAGAGAAATGTCTAGAAGCCCCACTATCTACTAACCAACTATCATACGAATCCGGAGGGGAAGAACTAGAAAGAGCATAAATAAGAATATATTCAGATTGACTAGCGCTGCATTATTTTCATACCTAGAGTTCCTTGACCTCTTTTGAGGATGATGACCTTCTTCATGATCATACGGAGCATCTCTCCTTCTATCATCACTTCTTCTTCTATCTTCACCTTTTCTTCTATCATTGAACCCGTTGTTGTGGAAGCCCTGGTTGGGACCTTGGAGCATTCCTCTTTTTTAGGTATTCTTGGGAGTGACCATGCTCGTGGGAGTTATAGCACTAAGCTTTTGATAATTCCCTTTGAATCTTCTATGGGAGTCCCTAGAATATGTGGGGGGTGGGGGACCTTTTAGATGATCTCCCTCTTCCTTTTGTCTTGAGCAACAAATGCATAGGGTTCTCCTTCATGCTTTTGAATCCTTCCCATGCCAATCACCCAATCTCCTCTTGAGTGCATTTACCAACGACCTCATCAAATGTTGGGAGTACATTATTGTTGCTTATGTTAGTAATGAAGGTTTCTCAAATAGGAGGAAGGCCTTAAGAGTCACCATCATCCGCTCTCTATCAGATATAGGCTCTCTTGCAGTCTGCAATTGATCCCTGAGGCGGGACACCCTAATGATATAGGATTGCACAGATTCCCCTTTGTTCATCTTCATGTTCTTGAGTTGATGTTTCAAGGAGAGGATATGATTCAAGTTGTTGACCTCATACATCCCAACCAGTTTATCATATATATCCTTAGGCTTCTTCAAGCTTCCAACATAAACAAGTAAATGATCTTGCAAACCATCAAAGAGAATTTTATTAGCTTTGAGCTCACCTTTCTTGTACTTGGATTTGCCAGCAGCAGGAGCATTTTTCAAAGGTACAGGAACTTTTCCTTCCACATATTCCAAGACATCACTTTCATCCAATATCTCTTCCAACCTGATCTTCCAAGCAGCAAAGTTTGATGAGTCACCCAACTTCTCATAATACTTGAAGTAAGAGGTAGACATCTTGACCAACTCAAATAGGCTCCTTCAGCTTCTTCCAAAGATGATTGTTCTTCTCTCTTGTCTCCTTGGTCTTGTCTTCACCTTGGCTCTGATACCATGTTAATTTTCCATTGTTCTATGTTGTTACAATCACTTTAACCCAATCTTATTTTCAATTAGCAATCAAATTTATTCTTCCAATGATCAATAGCAATTGTAGAGAGAACACTAAATGTAATGTATAGTAGAAAACAATAAGAGCAATAACAAGAGACACCAAATTTGGTCGAAGACCGGAGAGAAACCCCACAAGGTGGAAAGCCTTTTCAAATTCCTTTTATTAGATTGCCATAAAATGTTCAGCAGAGAGAGTACAATATTCCAATTCATCAATAAAGAGTCAAAATCAATCCTTTGACTATCCAACAAAATAAACCAACCAATATTCAAATGATGAGCCAATAGTCAAATCTGGTCAAAATTGACAGCAATAAATGATGCCTAACCAGTCCTCAAGTCAATGGTCGATAGCCCTTCAAAAGTCTTAGTCAAACTGCCAGTCAATGTGACCTTCCAAGCTAGTCAAAGATCAGTCAAAACGGTACCAAAATCCATGGTCAAACCTAGTGAATGGAGAGAGAAAATCTGCTATCAAAATTTGTGGTCAACAAAAGTCAAACTGCCCAAAAATCCTCGATTGGTGTGCCAAAGAATGCAGCCTCCTCAAACAGATCCAAAACTGGTCAAACCAAGTCAAATTGAAAATCAAAGGTGTTCAATGAATGGTCAAATTATCCCAACAGAAAAAGTCAACACAGATTTCAAATTGCCCTTCCTTTCCTTCTCACATGTGAGAGAGAGACCTATAATTTCAAATGTATGAAGCAATCACAAGAGGAGAGAGAGAAGAATGGATGAGTTGATGTGATGCCAAATGAGGTTGACTTATTGTGTATTTATATGCTTCCTTGGAGATCCAATTTGTCCTTTAGGCCGACCTAGACTTTAGTGCACGTGGGTTTTTATATTAAATATATTTTTCATGCCCAAATTAAATTCCTCCCAGGGCATAGAGGGTCTCCTTCAGATGAGGAAGGTTGTCCAAATGAGGGAATTTGTCCTTGAGCTGCCAAATTAACAAAAACTGATGCTTCAAGAGAATCAAGAAACAATATCAAAGAAGCAGAAGAAGCTTGAAGAGGTCATATTCAATAAAAACTAAGAAAATTCTTGTTTGAAGGATCATAGCCAAAAACTACTAGCACAAATCAGAAAGTGTAAAACTACAAAGCACAAATTAGAACAAGAAAAGGAAAGTTCAAAGAAAAAACTCAATGAAAGTCTATCAAAGAAAGCAAAAGAAATTTGCGCTTAAAAACTTTAATCAAGAGTTACTAGAACAAATCAAATATTTTTAGAAAATGAAAAGATTGGGAATCAAAATGAAGCTGAATTAGAAGTAGAAGAACTCTCACGTTTAAAAAACATAATCAAAATCTACTTACTCAAATTAAGAAACTTAAAGATATGATAAGAAATCATTGAAAAACAAATTAGAAGAACCTATCACGAAAGAAATATTGAAGCCTTAAGACATAACAATCCAAGTTGAAGAAAAAGGAATGAATATTGATCCAGTCAATATCACAACTCAAGAAGATGACAAATCGGTTGAAGTAAAAACATATTCAGACGTTACAGTTCAGACAATGAAAATTCCAAGTGAAGATTATGTAACCAACTCAACAACATCAATACCTGAAGTAAATCAGGGAACTGGCACGTGCATGATAAGGGAAAATCAAATCACAAGAACTCCTTATCGGCATTTGAATCACAAGAATAGCCATCTCAATCAATATACATATCTATAATACTTAGAATAAAAACAATAGACTTATGTTCCGAAGTATATTGATATCTGCACAATCCAATCTTGTAATAACAATTTATGTCAGTTATCAAATAATTGCAAAGTTCCACAGAATATTGATTTAGGATGGTTTAGATCCCTTCTCAGTTCAACAATTTTGTTTATCACTTAGAGGATACTATCATCTTGAATCATCGAAGATGACAACTCGAAAAACTTCGAAAGATACAAAAAGATTACAAGACAAAAAAACAAATGACACGCCTTATCAGCAATAAGCTATGAGGACAAAGCTTTTCTGAAGAGGAAGGCAATATTATGAACATAATAACAAAAATAATATAAATGACATAAATAATAATTAGTATACTGAAAAGGCATGTCTCTAAGGACATGATCGTTCATGAAGGGGCACCTACCAAGGTATATTAGCAGGCTCTCGTTTGTAATCAATATCATCTCATATCATATCACTTGTATTCAAAGTTCAAGCATTCTTATATAAATGTATTATTTGTTCGATGATGGACATCCTTATATTCCAAATATTCTGAACATTTCTCCTATGTGTACGAACCCTGTCATCACACTCCCATCAACCCCATGCTTGATCTTGTAGACCCAGCGAGAGCCCACCACGGATTTGCCCTCAAGCTTTGTGACCACCTACCAAACATCATTTTTGTGATGGAGGCATACTCCACCATGACATCTCTCCACAACTGCTGAGTGGCTACGTCCTGGTAACTGGAAGGATCAACATACAATAACACAATTATGAGTGCCATATACCATGTGTACCTCTATGGTTGTTTGCTCTGTCAAACTAACGTACTAGGAGCATCAACTCGCTCCTGCACCTCCTAGATCAACTACTCTGCCCATCTCACTCTCCTTCTCCTTGTGCTAGGAGTCATGATATGAGTGAGCTTCACACTCTTGTCCCCCTGCATGCCCCCCTCGTCCTCATCTTGCTTGGCCTGCCCATCAATGTGTACGGTTGTAGTCCGAAGTGCTAGCTAAGCCTCCTACTTGGGAGCCTATTACTCCTCCTCCTGCACTATATCCTACTCACGCTAGGACTTCCTCAAAGCCCTTTCTTCCTCAAACTTCATAGCTCTTTTGGTTAATGTCTTCATGAGTGTTGGTACGTATACCTCGTACGCCTTGGATGTCTCGTTGTAGCCCATGAAGATGCCCTTCTCCATTGTGGGCTCCAACTTCGACCTTTTTTTCTATTGGTACACAACTATACACCAAGCTACAAAATATCCGGAAATGTCACACATCTAATCTCTTGCCTATAAAGGCCTCCTCTAGTGTAACTCACCCCAACACTCTGTGTGGGCTCCGATACTGCAAGAAAATTGTTGTATTGCATGCCTCAGCCCAAAGAAACTTGAGCAACCCCTAGTCATGCAAGATAGCTTTGACCGCTCCAACTATGGCCATGCTTTTGTGTTGTTTCACCATGTTTTGTTGAGGGGCATATGGTGTCGCCAGCCCACTCTTGATGCCCTCCTTAGCACAAAACTCTTCTAATGCATTTGAGGTGTACTTCACACAGTTATTGGACCTCAACGCCTTGATTTTCTTGCCAATCTAGTTCTCAACCAAGGCATTAAACTATTGAAACTTCGAGAAGACTTCATCATTTTTCTTCATGAAGAATATCTAAGTCTTTCTCGAGTGATCACCTATGAAGGTGACATAATACTTGTACCCCATGGGGGATACTGAAGAGAAGGGACAACAAACATCTAAATGAAAAAGGTCCAAGATGCCTTTGACCCTGTTGTCTACACTAGAAAAATTAGTTTTGGCATATTTGCCAACTGTGCAACCCTTGCACACCTCACGCTGGTCCACGTTTCACTATGGCAGCCCCGTCGCGATCTCCTTAAAAAATTTCAGAGTGCCATGGTGCAGATGTCCCATGCACTTGTGACATAACTCCCCATGCTCTCTACTTGAGTCACGGCTGCCTCTGCTGGTCAATGTTGTGACTATCTCAAAATGCATTATGTACAGGCTCTTATGTCTAACCCCAATATGCTTGGCCACCTTGGAGTCTAAAGGTTTTATGAAAAGCCTACATTGTCTGAAAGTCACCTTATACCCTTTGTCCTCCAATGCTAAAACTGAAATGAGGTTCTTCTTGAGCCCTGGGACATAAAGGACATCTTTGAGAAACATAGGGTTTACTGACTCCCTCTCAAATCTTACTATACCAATGCCCTCAGCTCGGTACTTCCCATCATCTCCCATCTCAATATGGAATTGCATGTCTCTGTTTCTTAGTTTGCTGAAGTAGTTCTTGTTCCCCGTCATATGACAAGATACATTGTTGTCTATGTACCACAAGCTAATAGTCATTGAGCTTGCCATTCAAGAAATAAGAAACAACTCGTTCTCAAAAAGAGAAGAGAATTTGTTTATCTCTGCAGAGGCTATTACTTGGTCCTTCTTGAACCCTTTCTTTCGGTTAGGGCACTTAGTGGTATAGTGCCCAAACTAGTGGTACGAAAAACACTTGATCTTGCTAAGATCTTTCTTCTTCTTTTTGCCCTTGGAGGTCAGCTCACCACCACCATCGTTCTTCTTGTCTTTCGACCTACCCCCTTTACTAGCTAGGGCAATGTTCTCTTCATCTTCAGTCTTGGTGCGAGACCCTGAATGAGCATGTCTACGAAGTTCTTCTTGGACACAATCACCCCATTATTGCTCCCAGTCCGAAAGCTTCTCCCTGGCACATATTACATCGATAAAAGATTCCCAAGCCTTAGTGAAACCCTTCAAGGAAAAACTCACCAAGTCTCTATCTAGAATTGTCTCGTCCACACCAACCAGCTCGTCCCTAACTTGGGTAAACTTGGTGAGCTAAGACAACACGGAATCTGACTTGGTGATTCTGATGGTTCTCAATTTATCATTCAACACTAACTTTTTGGCCTCGCTCGATTTTAAGACTTTCTATTTTTAGAAATTCATCTTTGAGCTGCCAAATTTTCAACACTCCCTCTCAACTAGTGTTTTAAAAGTCGGTCGGCTCGAAACCAACTCGGCTAAGTTGGTCCAAGCCAATAAAAAAATTTGCGACTCAGCGAAGTTGATACGGACTCAGTCGAGTCGGCCGAGTTAAGACTGACCCGGCCGAGTCATGGCATGACTCGGCCGGGTTAGTGTTAACTCGGCCGAGTCCATATCAACTCGATCGAGTCACTTCATGCGGCTAGTAAACCCCAAAAACGCATTTT
This sequence comes from Pinus taeda, assembly GCA_000404065.3. NCBI lineage: Eukaryota > Viridiplantae > Streptophyta > Pinopsida > Pinales > Pinaceae > Pinus > Pinus taeda. Next base: position 352,389 of record APFE031550716.1, read on the forward strand.
TTTTTTATTTTTTTATGTTTTCTGAGTGTGGGGGACTCCAAATGGTTTTATTAATTTGTTTTTTGGTCTTTGGGGTCCATTCCCCTCTCTTAGTATTGATATGCTATTCAAATTTCATGGTAATATTAAATTCTTAAAGTAAAAGTGACATCAAGGAGAATGTCACTTTTACTTAAATTTTTACATTACCATGAAATGACTCAAGATGTTTGAGAGTGGTTCCGGCCTCATTGGATTTCATATGGAGAAAGTAGAACTTTAGATTTCATTCAAAATGCAACAGACTTATCAGTTTTTCATAATTTCAAGATTGGGGGATTGCAATGTTTCCGTTGAATTTTGTCATGTATTAGGGTATGGAACTCGTATTTAATCAAGAGCACCAATCCCTCTATGTATCTTGATGTTAGTGACATTGGTTGTCAAACTCCTTCGGGATTCGCTCCCAAACCGGGAGCTTCTGAAAATGTCGCTCCCGCTCCCATTTTCGCTCTCGCTCCCCACTTTCGCTCCCGCTCCCAAGTAACACTGAGCCAGATGATGTTGGCAACTCTAGCACAGTAGTACTGGTCACAGACTTTTGTTGTAGAGGCCATTTATAGCCTCCTTGGTTATGTGTTTTTGTTTTGATCTCTATATCATC